>JAJEJO010000884.1:250327-266732 GCA_020662805.1 Glaucomys volans | reverse complement strand
AGAGCATTCAGAAAGGAGAGTGGGTGTGGCCAGAAGTACCAACCACATTTTGCTATCAGTCTGATCTTCCAATACAGTGACTCACCTCTTATTTGCCACCAGGTGAACCCTCCTGCACAACACACTTCAATCAGGTCAAAGTTTTCCTTCTGGAAGACATTCTAATGACTACTGCAGCAAACCCTAATTGTTCACATTGATCGAATTTCAGTGGTTCACCTGTGAAGAGGTCATGGTACAGTGCATGCTATGATTCATAAATCAAGAACTACCAGATTTCAGAGCTATGCATTTTTAATTCAAGATTATCATACTCTTTTAGAGTTATATTTGGAAAAATAAGTGGTCTTTTATTTCTCACATTTCCTCAGATCTCATTTCACTTCAAGTATCAAAAGCATGCTAGAACATAAATTTCTTATTTCTTCTGTTCTTTCCTGTCTTCAACAAGGCAGAAAACCATGCTGTTATTTCATTGGCAGGGTTATCTCTTTGTTGCATCATATTTTAGTATTCAGTTAATTTTTCTGTATGTGAAGGAGATTCTACTAAATTAAAATTTTAAAATAAAGCAAAACAAATTAAAACATCTTTCCTTCTACTGATAAGCTACAAATACAACTTAATTGTCATCGATGATTTTGTATATTTCTTCTGGCCTACTACACTTCATAAAAAGGATACTCAACATATCAAAAAATACATTGGAGACTTTGTAACTGGAAGTAAAAAAAAATCTACTTATTGAAAAAGATGTACACAGTGTTTAAATGTACTTAAACATGCATAAAGACACATAGTCATTATCTGTCAATTTCAAAAGATATCCAACTTATAGTATACGCAGGTGGGATATACAGTCAAATGTGGGAAGGATTCTTCACATAGTACTATATCCTTTAAATATCAATAAGCACAATGGCATTAAAAACTTCCAAATGTGCTGAGCAAGACATGATGTGTCCAACTCCAAAAGCTTAACTTTATATTCTAAGTAAGAATCTATTTCCTCTTCATGTTTATAAGCTGCCCTGCACTCATCCTATCAGGAAAACATTGATTAGAATAAGGCCTTGAAATAGTTCCCATGAACAGTCTGGAAACAGTAAACCCACATAGATAGTTCTTTAAGTTTTAAAGGTTAGGGTCTTAGCTTAACCATCTTGGAAGGAAGTAATATTTGGCATTATGACTGCTCTGAGAGGATGAAGCAACATGAGCTATGTCTGTGGGAAGGAATTTGATTTTAAACTGGTTCTCACAACAACCTTGAAGAATGGGTTGAATTACTATCCCAATTATACTCAGTGAGCTTAAAAGTAACACACTCAAGGTCCCACAGTTCTACTGACCAAATGAGACAGGCTATACTGAAGACTGCAATGAGAAATGTGTACCTAATTTTTTTGGAACTCAGGATTTAAATTTCTCATAAAAAATGTGCCCTTGGAAGTTAGTAGAATAAAGGGTAGCAGGAAAAATACAGGGCCACAGACAGAAGAAGGGAATATGCTACTACCTTATCACAGGTTCACTCCCCACCACCAGTGTTGCAGCAAAGCAACCCAGAGACTAATTAAAAGTTCAATGAATCCTCCACTCTCCTGAACTGCTAATGATATTTGAAGGTGGAGTCTGGAAGCATATTTTTAACACACTCCCTGAACATAAGAAATGCTGCCACACTACGTGCCCTCCAAGGCCCAACTTCAGCAGTATGTCATGTCAATGTATAGTTCTTTCTCTTAATTTATTTTTGGTATTGGCAATGTAATGAGATGCTTAAAAAACAAATCACAGTAAGAAGCTCCAAAATCCTCCAAGAGAGGCACAGTAGGATCTGGTGCTACAAAACCATGAGATCTGAATTTGCCGTGGCTTACTTCTGAAAGTTGTTTTCTATTTCTCCATATGGTAAATGCTAAAGTATTACCATTGCCATCTGGAGTTGTAAAAGTGTTAAGCAATAAAACATCAGTAGAGATTTACAGTGCCCCTAGCTCACAAGATTCAAATTCACGTGAAGATTCACTGAGTATAAGTTGCCTTTTGCAAGAGCCAAGTAAAAATAACCTGAAATAGCAGGAGGAAAAATGAACTTAGAGCATGCTTCCACCCCTGTGGGCACCATCACACTGAAACTCATTAATTATGTGGAACCCAGAGGTTTCCAACAGAACCTTAAAACTGAAAAGGTCAGAAGCATAACATGAATCGGGAAAAATAATGGGAATGGATCAACTGTGGACACATCTTTAACTATTAACCACTAATAATACCAGACACATTTATAGTCTTTACAGAGTATACTTCCTGTGCCTTCATTAAGCTGATCTCTAAAATCCTGTGAAGGGCCCAGCACACTCTGTACACTTCTGTTAGCATCTTGTGTGTCTGTGCTGTATCACTCAATTTGCCTATGAGTGTCTGGAAAGGAGAGATGGCACATTCTCTTCTGCATCCTTAGCATCTGGCATGATGTCTAGCTCCATAAAGGCAGAAACAGGAAACAACTGAGGCTTACAGAGACCAAAGGTTTCCCTTCTGGAGAGAGACTTGTAAGGAAGGGAGCAATAAGTCCTCAAATATGAGTGGAGCTATTGTGTGGAGAGGGGATTAGCCTAACTTCACATGAGTTCACTAAACAATCTGAATGGAAGTTAGTGGGAGACTTATTCCAGCTAATATGTAAAAAAAGTTTCTAACCATAAGAAATGCCTAAAATAGGAAATGTGTTCTTCAAATGGGAGTTACCTGATAAGACAATACAGGAAAGAATGTGCAGAAAGGGTTTATGCAGAGTTGGAGGCTGAGCCACGTGACCTGAAAGGTTCCTTCTGATTAGGAGACTCCACAAGTCTGTTCCTTGAGACATCTTACATTGGTGATTGGCAGTAACAGAATGAGACCTTCAACCTTACATCACCATTCCCACTGCACCACAGTGGAAGATTCTGCAGACCACTTGTCTAACAGGTTCTACCAATTCTGAAGCAGGTTGTCAGACTGCAGCTCCAAGGCAAAACAGAGTAAAATAGACTGGATTTATCTTCCTGCCCAAAGACAATCAACGTGTGTGTGTGTGTGTGTGTACATGTGCACACACATGTGCGTGCATATAAGAAACAACCATTTTAAGACTGAGTATCAAGCAACTAAAAAGGGATCCATGATTGACAGGAAACAAATGAGATTACCTCTACACTGTCCCAATTTAGTGCTCTGAGAGGTTTTTCCAGGCCACAATTGCAAGGACACAGATAAAGCCTCAGAGATCACAGTTTAAGAAGACCAAAACAACTGGAATTTGTAAGGCAGAGTCACAGTGCACAGGAAGAACACCCTGGAGATCTCTTAACCATTCAGCAAAGCACTGATCATCACATGCATGTGAGGAAAGTAACCAACACTGCAGGAAGAATTCAATAAGATTAGGGGGAACCATATCCAGCACTCCTGTGGAGCCAGGAATAATACCTGCTCCCACCAGTTGGAAAAGCTCAAAATTGACATGGAATTTACTAGAGAACTCAAGAAGTCTTGGAAGTTCAAAGCAATGCACATTAGCAATAGCTAAACATTGCTCTGGTCCCTCTAGCAAATATTAAAAGCAAGATCTAAAAGGACAAAACTATTTCCAAGTAATTTAGCTGTGTTCCAGAACAAAGTTCAAGAATTCTTTTTCAGTATTGGGGACTAAACCCAGGTGTTCTCTATCACTGAGATACATTCCCTAATCCTTTTTATTTCTTATTTTGAGATAGGGTATCTCTAAAATGTTCAAGCTGGCCAAGAACTTCCATTCCTCCTGCCTCAGCCTCCTGAGTGGCTGGGATTATAGGCATGCACCACTGCAACCAGCTCAAAGTTCAGAATTATTTTAAGAATATAAAAACACCCACTATTGAGGGGAAATTCATAACATCATGCAATCAAAGATTATCAGGGATGCAAAGAAGCAAAAGTAAAAACTATGGTCCATAATGAGAAAAAACAACCAATTAAACCTAATTCAGAACTGACACAAATGATAAATCAGTTCCCAAGGAGAGTACAGAAATTATAATTATATTCCATATGCTAAAAAAGTTGAGTAAAGAACAAATAGATAGAAACCTATAATACATAAGAAACCAGACAACATTAACATCAAAAGACAATGCAGAAGAAAAAAAAAGAGAAATTTAAAAATAGCAATAGAAACTATCGAAAAATGAAACAGAGAAAAACTAATCTTGTCTACCAAACTGACCTTATTAACATATATAGAACACTCCACACAACAAAATACACATTTTTCTCAAGAATACATGGATTATTTACCAAGAAATACAATAATCTCAGCCATAAAATATATTTCAAAACATTTGAAGGGACTCAAGTCATACAAGGTTTCTTCTCTAGCCACAAGGGAATTAAATTTGAAATCAAGAACAGAAAAATTCTTAGAAAAAAATTCCAAATGCTTATGAAGTAAATAAATAATCTACTTCTAATTACTCCACTGGCAATCAAAGGGAAATTAGAAAGTATCTGAACTGAATGAAAGTACAACCCAGGACTTATGGGATGACACTACAATAGTATTTTTAAGGAGAAAATTGTAGCACTAGACACCTATGTTACAAAGAAAGGTCTCAAAATAATGACTTAGGCCTTCTACCTTAAGAAACTAAAGAAAAGCAAAATAAACCCAAAGTAAGCAAAAGAAATAATAATAAAGTTCAAAGCAAAACAATAAGTTTAAAGGAGAAAAATGAGAGTGAAAGCAGGCTCTTTGAGAGCATCAATATCAATAAATTCCTAGGTAGTCTTATTAGGAGCAAAGAAAATAAAAGAAATTAAAAATATTAGGAATAAGGGAGGTGATATCACTATAGATCTCCTTATTATTCTAAAGGATAATAAGTCGAGTTTGTCTAAGAATAGGGTTAACCTTTTAAAAACTCAATTACTGTATTAAGAAACTAAAATGGTAAACCCATGACTACCTCAACAAATGTATGAAATTTGATGAAACCCAACATCTACTTGTGACCCAAACTCTCAGAACCAAAAGGAATGCCCCAAATGTTAAAAAAGACATGCAAGAAACCCTACGGTTAACACTAGCACAAATCAAGAACAAGTACAGTGATGTCACATTTCACATTTCAACTCAACACTGTAGTTCAGGTTATAACCCGTGATATCCAGATGGGTATGCAGACAGAAAATAAAGTGTTAAATATAAGGCATCTAGATCAATGACATAACTATTTATAAAATCTATAGCAATCACCCATTCAGATACAGTCAAAGGTGCCAAAATACACATTGGAGAAAAGACAGGCATTTTAACAAATAGTGCTGGGAAAAGCGGTTATCCATGAGTGAAAGAATGAGACTGGATCCTTATCCCTCACCCTACACAAAAATCAACTCAAAATCAAATACCTAGGAATTATACAAGAAATTATGCAACTCCTAGAAGAAAATGTAGAGTCGGCACTCCAACATAGAGGCATAGGAAGTGACTTTCTAATCAGGACTCCTAAAGCTCAGGAAATAATGCCAAAAGTTAATAAACGGGATGACAATGAGTTAAAAAATTTCTGTACAGCAGAAGAAACAATTAAGGATGTGAAAAGAGAACCTACAGAATGGGAGAAAATCTTTGCTAGACAGAATATTCTAATATTCTGGCAGAATATTAAAATGAATAAAACAACTCCAAAACTTAACATTAAAAAATCAACCCAATTAATAGGCAAATGAACTAAACAGATGCTTCTCAAAAGAAGAAATACAAAAGTCCAACAAATACATGGAAAAATGTTCACTGTCATTAATAATTAGAGAAATGTGAATCAAAACTACACTGAAATATCATCTTACTCTAGTCAGAATGGCAGCATTCAAAAATATAAATAATAAAAAATGCTGGAGAGGTTGTGGAAAGGAACAGTTTTACACTGTTGATGGAACTGCAAATTAGTACAATCACTATTAGTGTGGATGTTCCTCCAAAGACTAGGCATGGAACCACCATGTGAGCCAGCTAAACCACTCCTCAAGATTTACCCTAAAGAATTAAACTCTTCCTGCTATAGCTTCATGTATACCCATGTTCATGTAGCACAATCCATAATAGCCAAACTACGGAACCGACCTAGGTGTCCATCATGGATGAATGCATAAAGAAAATGTGGCATACATACATAGTGGAGTTTTATTCAGTCATAAAGGAAAATTAAATTATTTCATTTACAGGAAAATGGATGGAACGTGAGAACAGTATGTTAGGCAAAATAAGCCAACCTCAGAAGGTCAAGGGTTGTGTGTTTTCTCTCACATGTGAAAGTTAGAAAAAATGAAAAGAAAGGTGGGGTGGGAGGGTCTCATGAAAATGGAAGGGAGATCAGTAAAGCAGAGGAAAGGGATAAAAGAAACAGAGGAGGGAAGGAAAAGAGTAAAAACTGGAGAACAATTTTGGCCAAATTATATTGTTATATTGTGTTCGTGTACAAATGTGTAACAACAAATCCCAACATTATGTATAATATAATAAACCAATAAAAATATGAAAAAGAAAAGAATCTAAAGGGATCGACAAATAGGTACTAGAATAAGAAGCTGAGTGAGGCTGCAGACTATAAGGTCAATAAAAATATTGTTTGTATTTTCACATACTAGTAATGTATAATCATAAATTAGCATAAAATACTGCTCAAAATAGCATCAAAATATAACATATTTAGGGATAAAACTAATAAAAAGATGTATAAGATCTATATGGTGAAAACCAACACTGGTGAGAGAAGTTGTAAATGATCTAAATAAATGGGGAACTCTAACCTGTGAATTCACATTGATCTATAGATTCAATATGATCCCAATCAAAATGCCACCCGGGGAGTGATGAATGTATGTGCACAAAAACTGACTGGGGGGCGGGGCAGGGGTATGAAAGGTGGTGGAATGAGACAAACATCATTACCCTATGTACATGTATGATTACACGAATGGTATGAATCTACATTGTGCACAACCACAGAAACAAAAAGTTGTACCCCATTTGTGTACAATGAACCAAAATGCATTCTGTAAAATAAAAAAATTTAAAAATAAAAAAAGTTGACTGATTCCAAATCCATATGGAAGTGTGAAGAACACAGATACCAAAACAACTTAGAAAAATGGAGTTGGAGGACTAATCCAAGGGGCTTGAGGACTAATATGGCCTCTGTAGTCAAGACAAAGTGTTACTCACATCAGGATAGATGAATAGATCAGTGCAACAGAACAAAGACTCCAGAAAGAAATGTGGATGTACAGGAGCAGTAACTTTTACAGAGGTGAAAGGACAATTCAGTGAAGAACAAACATGAATTTTCAACAAATAATGGAGAGCAAATGTATGTTTATATGAAAACACATTCAATCCATACCTCTACAATAAACAGATATTAAACTGATCATAGATCTAACTCAAATATCTAAAACTATAAAAATTTCTAAAATAAAACAGGAAAAATCTTTATAACCTTGGACTAGGTAAAGATTTTTCAGATATGACATTGAAAACACAAAAATAACAGGTTTATTAGATCATCATCAAAGTTAAAATCTTCTGCTTACCAGAAGACACTGTTAAAAAAAATGAAAAGTCAAGCCACAGACTGGGAGGAAATATTTACAAAGTAAATATCTGATAATGGACTTGTATCCATGAGACATGAGCAGCTCTCAATACTCAGTAAGAAAAGAACCCAATAAAGAAATTTAAACAAAATGATTTATCATCAAAATGATTTAAACAAAATCAACAAAACTATAAGAATGGCAAATAACCACATGAAAAGATGCTCAACACAATTAGCCATTAGAAATAAAAATTAAAAATACAGCTAAGTATTACTGCACACCTACTGGAATGGCTAAAATTGACCTGTCATACCGAGTGTTGGTGAGGGTGTGGAGCAACAAAGATTCTCACTCATGATGGCTGGGATGTGAGATGGAACAACCCACCTTGTAAAATTGCTCTGTTGCTTTCTTAAAACATTAGTCATACATTTACTACATGATCTGGCTATTCTACTTCTAGATTGACCCAAGAGAAAGAGAGAGCATACGTGCATTTAAAAACAAACTTGTAATTTTTGCAAATATTTTTAGCAGTTTTATTTGTAATGACCCAAAACTGGAAGCCCTGAAAATAGATCAATGCGTACATAAGGATTAACAAATTGTGGCATATCCATACTTGGAAATATCAAGGACCGAACTATTCATATACACATTAACATGGATGAACTTCTAAATACTTATGCTGACTTAAATGAGACCAAAAATGATATACTACTATATGATTCTATTTACATAAAACTCCAGAAAATGCAAACTAATCTACATAGAAAAGTAAGAATATCAGTTTTTGCCTAAGGAGAGTGAGCCAGGGACAGGAGGGAGAAATTGGCCAAAGGATGTGAAAAAACTTTCAAACGGTCATTTGAAACAGAGTGATGGACATGTACACTTTCTGGCTTGCAGTAGTGGTTTCAGAGAGGTAAACACATGTCAAAACTTTTACTGTACACTTTAAGTACGCACAGCTATTGTATGTTAATTTATACTACAGATGTTAAATATAAGAAATTCCATCAAAGTTAAGGAAACTATTATTATGCCATATCCTTAGGTGATTGCTTCAAATAAACAGTAGCAATAATAGCAGTCATTGCAACAAAAGCAGCAGCAACAACTAACACTGAAAAGTTATTGTGTTTCAGGCAACCTTGAAAGTGATATGCATGAACTGACCAAATATTACTCAGAACCACCACTCTGTTTTATGAATTGGTGCTATTATCATCATGCTTCAAGGATGAAGATTTATTTATTTTATTTGTTGTGCCAAGGTTCATGAAAAAAAGAAGAATTTGTCAGAATTTCCTTCCTTTCAAGGCTAATATTCTATTGCACATGCATGCTCACAAGCACACACTTATTTTATTTTTCCGTTCATCTGCTAGTCAATGACCACTTGAATTGTTTCCACCTTTGGCTTTTCAGCTGTCAGCTATTCAAAGTGCTTTCTTTTCTTTTTCTTTCTTCCTTCCTTTCTTCTTTTCTTCCTTCCTTCCTTCTTTCCTTCCTTTCTTTTTTCCTTTCTTCCTTTTTTTTTGGGGGGGGGTTTGTATGCCCAGAAATGGAACTGCTGGATCATATGGTAATAATGCTTGTTACAGAATCACACTAACCTCTATCCTAAATCCTAGTACACAGAGTAAATTTCCCAGAAGCAAATCCGACCACGTTACTCTGAGAATTAAAATTACTTAACAGTTCCCTAATTAACTTTAGCATGAAATTCAAACTCCTCATATAGGGGTCCTTCCCAGAAACTGTACTCCCACCCCAAGGACTCTGCTCCTTCCTCCAAGGTTTCAAAGCACCATGTACCTACATTACCTCTGTAAGCACTGCCTTTGCTCTGTTATCACTGGTGTATATTTCTGTCTCCCTCATGAGGCTGTAAGTTACTTGAAAACAAGTATTTTATCCATATTTTAATTCTGCATATCCTCAGAACTCTTCCAAGTGCCCAGAACATACATTCAACATGTATTTGTTAAATGAATGAATGTCAGTTTAGCTGTCCAAAGAAGAAAATATTGCACATTATAAAATAAGTAGAAAAATAGAGGAGACAGAATGCAGGTCAAGTGTGTGTGTGTACACACAGGTGCACTTGCACATACAGGTTAATATACACATCATTGCAAGACATACACATCCATAACAAAATCTTTTTTCTTTATGTGTAACATGAACTCATTCACATGTTATTTCCATTTTCAGTCATAAGCACCTTATGATGCTGTCTGGGTGCTACACTAAATACTGCGGAGAAAAAGAAGCCAATACCACATGGTCCATCTATATGTCAGGCCAGTATCTTCAGCTTCTCTCTCTCTCTGCTGAGTAGAATCACATACCTGGGTATGGATCTGCATATGGACCACCATCTTTAGTTTTATAGTCATGCCACATAAGAAACATGTTCTTGCAACTGGGATTAGGAATCTGGTATGACTTCTGTTTTACATTCACGCATGGACCAAAAATGGTTTCACTGTCTAATGATAAAATATTTCAAGAGTACCTCAGCATGCAGCCAGGTCCAGTGAAAGACCATGGATAATGGTTTCCTGTAGAAACTATATTTGAACTACAATAAATGACAGTTTCTAAGTATGCACAGTAGATGATGGCTTATTTTTTGAACTTTGTGAATCTTCTTAGTCAAGGAAAATGTCAGGTTTTCTAAAAAAGTTCTGGTTTTCCAGACAGTTCTGTCACCAGATAAAGATGGTCACTGATAATGTTATCATGCTATATGTTAATGAGCTAGTCCACTTGGACCAAGACAGGTAATTGTAAAGGAATGTCCTCTCTTCTAAGTAGGTGCAAGTGAACAAAATTAAATTCTTCTAGGCCTAATACTTCATGGGCCACAAATGAACAAGCCTTTCCATCCCTCGTGACTTTAGGAACTTTTTAGATCAGGAGAACCTCTGAACTAAAAAAACACTTAACCTACATTAGAAACAAATAAAATGTTTGCATGGGAGTAAGAATAACTGTCCTGGGTGTGCAGATTAGTGATACAACATTCGCCCAGCATGCACAATGCCCTGTATTCAGTCTGCAGTTTAGCAAATTAAATGATTTTTAAATTAAATAATAAAATAAACAATCATGGCAGCAACTACTAAACATGGAGAAAAATAATAATCTGGTTACTTAGGACTCAGAATTAAAGGTAAAATACATCAGTGTTAGAAAGGGAGTTCTTTTCACCTCAAATGCAAAAAAACTAAAATTCAGATTTTTGGTTCCAGTAAAAACTAAGATCTGTGGTAATAGGGAATCTGAAATGCACTTACATTTCCTTAAATTTGAATCTTGTGATCAGACTGGATTTGCATAGCCTAATTTCTTAAATGGGGCCATGCAGAACTTAAATAGCACATTTTAAACAGATTACAGAAGTGGACCTCCTTCACACAGCAAATTCAAAGCATAAGAGAGCACAGTAGCTTAGCACAGAGTGCTAAGTAATCTGTAAGTTGCTGGAGATCTAACCATGTGCCCATAGTGAAAAAACATGTAATTTAAGAGTAGAAGGTAACACAATCAAATACATATTTGCTAACTATATAATTGTTGTTGAATTTCTAAGAAAATCAAGCTCTCATGGGTCCCTCCTCAAATTTTACATGTTTTAAAAGCCTGGGTTAGAATATTTTCAAACTGGAAATGTACTACAGTAGGATTCCTGAATTACCCAAGGTAGTTTCTCTAAAGAGACACATCTGACATGAAGGAAAGCCCAAAAGAGTCTCTAGCTCAGTAAATAAAACATAAAATGTGCTCAACAGTTAAGCTGAAACAAAATTCAGCATCACCGTCTATGAAAACCAAACTTGAATACAGGTTAAATTGTAGAAATATTGGGGAGAGAGAAGCAGAAAGGAGTGAGGGTGGCAATAAGAATGTCAAAAAGCAGGTGCAGAGATGGGAGAGCATTTGAACCCTGAGGGAAGAAAGAAATCAAGACCATGAGAGTCCAGACCTGGTATATAGAGTCCCTCCCATCTCAGAGACTCAAGGGCAGCAACAAAGCACAGACCACACATAATGCACATGTTGAGAAATAAGGATTTGCTGAATTATTTGTGTATATTCTATTTAATACAATAGGAACATCATGCATAAAATGTGCATGCTTCCAAGAGGGTGAGTAGAAAAAAAAATCCTGGTCCTTGCATTTGGGGGGGATATGAAGAATAAACACCCAATGGATGTATATGAGACAGTACCTGCTCAGAAGGTTATGTCATGACCTGCTTTCATTAGGACAGGGTTTTGACCATCAGTAAGCAAGTAGACAAGCTCATAGAGGTTCATATCTTAAAGATAAGGAATTAGGGGCAAACAGTTGTGAAGTAGTAAATGGCTGGTATCATTGATAAATTTCATTCTCCTTTATTGAAATAGTATATTTTCACCCCCAAAATGGAGAATTTCTCATATTAAGGCCAAAGTGAAACATCTGAATTTAATTTGAGCTTATGTTCATAAATATACCAAGTTCACAAATGTGACTGTTTTGTAAGGCAGATAGATGGTAGAGAATGCTGCAAGGTACCTTCTGCTTACCACTGTTGTGTCTGCATTTGTCCTTCAATTACACAGCTTTCAAACACACAAAGGACAACAGACTGCCCCAGAGAGAGCTGAGACTTAAAATTAAATGCCTCAAGAAGGTAGTTATTGGGATTACAAACATGTTCTGCGTGGTCCCAAGAGATAGATTCAGAAGCAAGAGTGAGACCTGGTAGAAGACAAATTTCAGCTCAACTTCGAGTGTCAAGAAATGTAATGGACTGGCTGAGAACACAAGTTGTTGCTATCTCATTTCATTCTAACAACCTAATGAAATCATGATAAGGTCATGGAGGATCAAAGAACGGAGGGTCTGGCCCAAGGTCACAAAGCACGTTGAACCCAGGACACAAGACTGTCCAGATTCAAAAGCAGAAGTTATTTTGAAAGCTCTAGGCTGCTCTCCTAAATTTCTGATCTTCAACGGGGGTCAAGCTGGGGCTGACCAACTACTGCTTAACAGTATAGGGGCTTTCTATGTCAACCCTTTATACGTAGACATTGCCTAAAAAAATCCTTCCCACCCTGAGATGCTGTTGCAATTCTACAAAGCAAACTGCTTGAGTTCCCTTTTAACACTCTATTGTTGAGACAAAACCCACAGCAGCTTTCTCTAGCTTTCCCTGACTCTTACTTAAGGCTCTCCTACATGAAAAAAACAGGATTGTATTTTTTAAGGGTCATTATTCATTTTAATGACATAAAATTAGTCTTAATTATCAGGAAAGAAGCAAATGCAAGGAAGCCCCAAGGACCCTTCACTACCCAACTATGAGACATTAAAAGCTGGGAGGGTAAAAAAAAAAAAAAAAAAAAAAAAAAAAAAAAATTTTCCTTCATAAACAAAATGAACATTGATATGAAACAAGAAGACAACACAGTGTACATCATATAGCACAGAAAAATTAATGTAATACATTCATTCATCATTATGACTGAGATAAATGACTACAAAAGTTTACCAGGGTAAGAAAAAGATAAGAGGAAAATAAAGTGAACTACAGATTTCTTTAGGAATAGCAACCTCTCACAAGGCATCTGGCTGAGCTGAAAGACTGGTGCAAAGTTCATGAAAAGCAGCTAGCATCACAGGCAATGTGGAGAAGGGAGTTTAAGTGCATGCATGCCTTTCATGCCTGACTGAAAGCCTACACACTATCTAAGGGAAGGAAGGACGATAACCTTTGTAGAGGTCTGAAAGGAGGAAGTGAGGCCACATGGAAAGGACACAGGTGTGAGGATCAGGGCGCCTGGGTTCAGGTCCTGCAGTAGTCTTGGGCAAGTCCCTCAGCCACAAGAGAATAAAAGGGGTAAACTCTCAGATGACATAGTTCTAAGTTTTAGTTAAAATATATTACTGACACATCTTACTACAGATATACAGATATATTACTTTGATACTGCTTATGATCAGTCTTTAGCTCTGGATCTCCAAAAATCTTTTTATTAAACTAATTTTAAAACATATTGGATAAAACTGCCACAAGTTTTTCCTAAATATACAGTCATATTCATTTTAAAAGTAAAATTAATGATCATAATATTAAAATCTGATCATCAGTCTCACAATTAGTTGTTCTCATAGCATCTTTATGGAAAGTGATTCACTTGGGCTGATTGTTTAAAAAATTTTTCCTCTGAGCCATAACGTCCTTAAAACATTCCTGAGCCACAGAAGGCAGCCTCTTTCATTTGTGGAAAGGTGGGGAATTCTGGAGGCAGCCTGGCTACCACCTTCACATTTCACCTGAGTTGACTCTTCCTTTAAGAGCCTGGGACACCTGTCTCAGTCTGAAGTGCACACACCTTGCAGGGTTTATCAGAGACTGCTGTGTTATCTGCCATAGTCCTCAGCGATTTCCAAGGGAAGCCTAAAGAACTGGTGTCATTCAGGTCAGAGCAAGATCCTGGATTAACAAAAGGATAATCAAGGGGCACAGCCAGCTGACAGTGAGGCATTAACAGAATCAGAGCATTAGGAACACTGCACACTGGGGAAGCGTATCTAAATTTAGGGTAATCGGAATTTCTACAGTATAGTCCTCTCTTTTTATTTGAAACATCTGTAAAGTTATAGGATGTGCCTTGTATATGCTTGTATGTCTATGTGAATATTACTTGCCAGCAGATTCATTTTTCTGTGCCTTAAAAGTAAGTATGAATATTAGGGAATTATTTTCTAATTGTGATAATGGTTTTTAATGGGTTAAGGAAAAATGTTTTTTATTACACACACATGCACAAACAAAGATTTTTTTAGATAAGACGATATGATAAACTTCAAACTAAAGAAGTTCAGCCATGAGGTAATAATGGTTGAAACTGGGGATGATAACATGAGTGTTCACTGTTTTTCTCCTTACTTTTCTATTTTTTAAAATTTTTTCCGTGGAAGCTGTCTGTGGTGCAGTGCGATTTCTTTTTATATAGGTATATATGTTGATTCTTTCTTTTACAGTTCCTGGGTCTAGGGTCATAATTAGAAAAGCTTTCACCAAACCAAATTATTTACTTTCTTTCATGGTGCCTTCTAGTGCCTAGAAGATTTCAACAATTAGCAGTTAAACCTGCTAATTGTTCTATTTGGAACTTATCCTGGTATAAGACATGAACTACTTTTTATCCAAGACAACTACTCATTTTTTCTGGTATCATTTGTTGAAGCATTTACTTTGTCTTCACTGATCTGAAATCCACATTGCCTTATATTAAATTCACATATGCATTAGAGTCTACAGGCTAGTAATTTTAGTCCATTGGTTTTTTTTTTAATGAAGTAAATGTGTTTTAATATATATGAGGGCTAGTCTTCCCTATTATCATTCCTTATATTTCCTTTGGCTATACTTAACTACTTTTCCACACAATTTTTATAAGCTTATCTTGTTAAAAATCGTATCTCTTTTTTCAATTATCACATTTTAGTTTAACTTAGGGAAGACTGACTTCTTTATCATACTTTCTCCCTGAAAAATTAACATGCTTTCTACATGTAGAAAGAATTACTTTCACTGTTTTTATTCTTAAAGAAAAAAAAAAATAAGAAAAAATTATTCCTAATTATACCTGGGCATTTTATTTAAAAAAAGAAAAAATTCTACCTTAAATGAGGTCTTTTCTTCCACTATTTCACTAACTGGTGGTTGGTTATTTCTGTGTAGCCTGTTTCTTTATATTGATATTTCTGCATGCTAAAACATAAATGTGCTTACTCTTAATGTTTTTCAATTGATCCTCTAAAGGTTAAAATGTATGCATGTAACGATGATCTCACTATCTTTCTCCCAATGCTATACTCTACTCTTTTCCTTCCTGAACTGTCTAGGTAACAGAGAACCTCCACAACAAAGGTTACAGGTCATGCAGATGGTCTTGCATTCTAGACTCTAAGAGGAATATTTCAGTGTTGAGCTGTGATCTGGTTGTGAGGTTGAGGCAGATGGAGGAAGCACTGATGGATTCCTATTAGGAACTTTTACAAAGAATGAAGGCTGAATTTGGTCAAATGCCCTTAGCACTTACAGAGGGTAACTGTATATGTCAACTTACATCTAAGATAGCATACACTATTAGAGCTTCCTCGATAATAAGTCATTATTGTAGAACCAGAGTAAATTCAATTTGATATAACTATATTTTGTTATAAAAATAGTGAAAAGAACAGTGCAAGAATTTTCAGCACTATACCTAATCACTTTTATCTAAAACTGAAAATTTTGTGTATTGTTTCCTATGTGTGTGTACACATATGCATCTTTAATCATTTGAGAGCAAATTATAGCTTCATAACACTTTAACCCCAAATACAATACTAAACCATTTCCTAAGAATAGGCACTTTATTTCAAATAACCACCTAATACCAATACCTGTACTGGTTTCCCAAATAAAATAAATATGATAACTTTATAATGTCATTTAATATCTGGTCCATAAGCAAATTTTCCTAATCATCCTGTCTTTTAAACTCATTTTTTTCAAACGAGAATCCGTTGATGGTTCACACATGACATTTGGTCGTTACAGCTAACTTTTAATCCTGAAACACATCCCCCTTGTCTTATTTTTATTTTTGTTTGTTTCCCTTTCCGTCTCCTTCCATGACACTGGCTTTTTGAAGAGATCAGGCCAATGTCTTGGAGAATTCTCCAACTGTTTTAGGCACTGTTCCACACTATAGAGGCTCCTCC
>JAJEJO010000884.1:205375-245327 GCA_020662805.1 Glaucomys volans | reverse complement strand
CCATTTGTGCTCAATGAATCAATAAGTAAATAAAAGAAAAAAAAAAATTATCAGGAAAGAAGCAAATGCAAGGAAGCCCCAAGGACCCTTCACTACCCAACTATGAGACATTAAAAGCTGGGAGGGTAAAAAAAAAAAAAAAAAAAAAAAAGATGTAAATCTTCCTTCATAAACAAAATGTACATTGATACGAAACAAGAAGACAACACAGTGTACATCATATAGCACAGAAAAATTAATGTAATGCATTCATTCATCATTATGACTGAGATAAATGACTATAAAAGTTTACCAGGGTAAGAAAAATATAAGAGGAAAATAAAGTGAACTACAGATTTCTTTAGGAATAGCAACCTCTCACAAGGCATCTGGCTGAGCTGAAAGACTGGTGCAAAGTTCATGAAAAGCAGCTAGCATCACAGGCAATGTGGAGAAGGGAGTTTAAGTGCATGCATGCCTTTCATGCCTGACTGAAAGCCTACACACTATCTAAGGGAAGGAAGGACGATAACCTTTGTAGAGGTCTGAAAGGAGGAAGTGAGGCCACATGGAAAGGACACAGGTGTGAGGATCAGGGCGCCTGGGTTCAGTTCCTGCAGTAGTCTTGGGCAAGTCCCTCAGCCACAAGAGAATAAAAGGGGTAAACTCTCAGATGACATAGTTCTAAGTTTTAGTTAAAATATATTACTGACACATCTTACTACAGATATACAGATATATTACTTTGATACTGCTTATGATCAGTCTTTAGCTCTGGATCTCCAAAAATCTTTTTATTAAACTAATTTTAAAACATATTGGATAAAACTGCCACAAGTTTTTCCTAAATATACAGTCATATTCATTTTAAAAGTAAAATTAATGATCATAATATTAAAATCTGATCATCAGTCTCACAATTAGTTGTTCTCATAGCATCTTTATGGAAAGTGATTCACTTGGGCTGATTGTTTAAAAAATTTTTCCTCTGAGCCATAACGTCCTTAAAACATTCCTGAGCCACAGAAGGCAGCCTCTTTCATTTGTGGAAAGGTGGGGAATTCTGGAGGCAGCCTGGCTACCACCTTCACATTTCACCTGAGTTGACTCTTCCTTTAAGAGCCTGGGACACCTGTCTCAGTCTGAAGTGCACACACCTTGCAGGGTTTATCAGAGACTGCTGTGTTATCTGCCACAGTCCTCAGCGATTTCCAAGGGAAGCCTAAAGAACTGGTGTCATTCAGGTCAGAGCAAGATCCTGGATTAACAAAAGGATAATCAAGGGGCACAGCCAGCTGACAGTGAGGCATTAACAGAATCAGAGCATTAGGAACACTGCACACTGGGGAAGCGTATCTAAATTTAGGGTAATCGGAATTTCTACAGTATAGTCCTCTCTTTTTATTTGAAACATCTGTAAAGTTATAGGATGTGCCTTGTATATGCTTGTATGTCTATGTGAATATTACTTGCCAGCAGATTCATTTTTCTGTGCCTTAAAAGTAAGTATGAATATTAGGGAATTATTTTCTAATTGTGATAACGATTTTTAATGGGTTAAGGAAAAATGTTTTTTATTACACACACATGCACAAAGATTTTTTTTAGATAAGACGATATGATAAACTTCAAACTAAAGAAGTTCAGCCATGAGGTAATAATGGTTGAAACTGGGGATGAGAACATGAGTGTTCACTGTTTTTCTCCTTACTTTTCTATTTTTTAAAATTTTTTCCATGGAAGCTGTCTGTGGTACAGTGCGATTTCTTTTTATATAGGTGTATATGTTGATTCTTTCTTTTACAGTTCCTGGGTCTAGGGTCATAATTAGAAAAGCTTTCACCAAACCAAATTATTTACTTTCTTTTATGGTGCCTTCTAGTGCCTAGAAGATTTCAACAATTAGCAGTTAAACCTGCTAATTGTTCTATTTGGAACTTATCCTGGTATAAGACATGAACTACTTTTTATCCAAGACAACTACTCATTTTTTCTGGTATCATTTGTTGAAGCATTTACTTTGTCTTCACTGATCTGAAATCCACATTGCCTTATATTAAATTCACATATGCATTAGAGTCTACAGACTAGTAATTCTAGTCCATTGGTTTTTTTTAATGAAGTAAATGTGTTTTAATATATATGAGGGCTAGTCTTCCCTATTATCATTCCTTATATTTCCTTTGGCTATACTTAACTACTTTTCCACACAATTTTTATAAGCTTATCTTGTTAAAAATCGTATCTCTTTTTTCAATTATCACATTTTAGTTTAACTTAGGGAAGACTAACTTCTTTATCATACTTTCTCCCTGAAAAATTAACATGCTTTCTACATGTAGAAAGAATTACTTTCACTGTTTTTATTCTTAAAGAAAAAAAATAAGAAAAAATTATTCCTAATTATACCTGGGCATTTTATTTAAAAAAAAAAAAAATTCTACCTTAAATGAGGTCTTTTCTTCCACTATTTCAACTAACTGGTGGTTGGTTATTTCTGTGTAGCCTGTTTCTTTATATTGATATTTCTGCATGCTAAAACATAAATGTGCTTACTCTTAATGTTTTTCAATTGATCCTCTAAAGGTTAAAATGTATGCATGTAACGATGATCTCACTATCTTTCTCCCAATGCTATACTCTACTCTTTTCCTTCCTGAACTGTCTAGGTAACAGAGAACCTCCACAACAAAGGTTACAGGTCATGCAGATGGTCTTGCATTCTAGACTCTAAGAGGAATATTTCAGTGTTGAGCTGTGATCTGGTTGTGAGGTTGAGGCAGATGGAGGAAGCACTGATGGGTTCCTATTAGGAACTTTTACAAAGAATGAAGGCTGAATTTGGTCAAATGCCCTTAGCACTTACAGAGGGTAACTGTATATGTCAACTTACATCTAAGATAGCATACACTATTAGAGCTTCCTCGATAATAAGTCATTATTGTAGAACCAGAGTAAATTCAATTTGATATAACTATATTTTGTTATAAAAATAGTGAAAAGAACAGTGCAAGAATTTTCAGCACTATACCTAATCACTTTTATCTAAAACTGAAAATTTTGTGTATTGTTTCCTATGTGTGTGTACACATATGCATCTTTAATCATTTGAGAGCAAATTATAGCTTCATAACACTTTAACCCCAAATACAATACTAAACCATTTCCTAAGAATAGGCACTTTATTTCAAATAACCACCTAATACCAATACCTGTACTGGTTTCCCAAATAAAATAAATATGATAACTTTATAATGTCATTTAATATCTGGTCCATAAGCAAATTTTCCTAATCATCCTGTCTTTTAAACTCATTTTTTTCAAACGAGAATCCGTTGATGGTTCACACATGACATTTGGTCGTTACAGCTAACTTTTAATCCTGAAACACATCCCCCTTGTCTTATTTTTATTTTTGTTTGTTTCCCTTTCCGTCTCCTTCCATGACACTGGCTTTTTGAAGAGATCAGGCCAATGTCTTGGAGAATTCTCCAACTGTTTTAGGCACTGTTCCACACTATAGAGGCTCCTCCCGATGGTGTGATTTGATTTGTGTCTCTATGCAGGTATTTTCTGAGATCTCAAAATTTAGAGATACAGACTGAATGAGATCATTTTTTAAGACTGCCTCATAAATAATGATGTGTAAGCCAGGCGCGGTGGTGCACACCTGTAATCCAAGCGACTTGGGAGGCTGAGTCAGGAGGATTGCGAGTTCAAAGCCAGCCTCTGCAACTTAGCGAGGCCCTAAGCAACTCAGTGAGACCCTGTCTCTAAATAAAATACAAAATAGGGCTGGGGATCTGGCTCAGTGGCCGAGTGTCCCTGAGTTCAATCCCTGGTTCCAAAAAAAAAAAAAAAGAACAATGACGTGTACAACCTGACTTACAGCATCACGTCAGGCTGTCCCACTATTACTACTGCTCAACTGATCATTTGGTTAAGGTGGTAGCCACCAGATTCCTCCTTTATAAAGACACATTTTCATCTTTTCATTTAACAGCAATTTTTTGGAGTGACACTTTGGCACTATAAAAATATTTTAATAGCATTAGCATTCTGAGTGGCCCTTTGCTAGAATCATCGTTCCCCTTACCGGATACTGCAAAATTGTGATTTTCTAATTTTATCATTCCTTATGTATTAATTAGGTGGCATTCCTCTATAAAAGAAAAAAAAAGCCACTCAGCTTAATGCTTCCTACTTTCAATTTAATCTTGTTTGATAGTTGGTTCAAAACCCTTCCTTTTTAAATCTGCCTTGCACACCACTGATGATGCACTGATTCCCAACTTTTGTGAATCACCGCACTGCTGGATTTCTCTCACATGCAATACAGAGGAGGTTCTTAACCCTAACCCAAATCAACCCTTTCTAATTAGTCAAGTTAACCCACTAATTTTTGTTGATTACATACTATGGGTTCAACTGTGTCCCCAAAAAACATATGTTGAAGTCCGAACCCTCAGTACTGGTGAATTTGGAAACAGGGTCACATTGGTAATCCTATGTAGATGTAGTCAAGTTAAGACAAGGTTATACTACATGAGGGTTGGCCCTTAATCAAATATGACTGGTCTACCTATGAGAAGAGGAAAAGAAACAGAGACAGATATACAATGAGAACATCCTATAAGGAAGGTAGAGATGAGTGGTGCTCCTACACCAAGAACAGCAGGGATTGCTAGCAAGACCAGAGCAGAGAGAAAGCCAAAGAACAAATTCTCCTCTGGTGTCCTCAGAGGTAAGTACCCTGACAATACCTTGACTTCACACATCTGGGCTCCAGAACTGTGAAGGACTAAACTTCTGTTGTTTTAAGCCACCAAATTTGCGGCAATTTACCACAGCAGCCCTAGGACACTGATTAGCATTAGTATGATCTTAATTCTATCACGTTTTAGGTAATACTTTGTTTTTAGGCTTTAACATTTTGTTATTGGTTATTTTACTTTGTATTATCTAAATACATACATGTGCAGTTTCTAAAGATATTGTTTTAGTGTCCTGACTTTATGAGCAGGTGACTCACTTTCAACTTCTCCCCTAAAAGAGACCCAAAATCATCCATGGCAAAACCCAAGTCTGGCCTCTGCTCTTGGACCAGATCAGGTCTTCACTCCCTCTCTATTGTAGCTTTTGGTATTGCTTTCCATGTAGCTCTGCAAAGCATGAAAGCACATGTTTGGTTTTGTTTTTGTTTGTTCATTTGTTTGTTTTCACCCAGCATTTCTAGGTGTTTTATAGCAAAAGCTTTTCAAATTTTCTAGTCTGTCTTATCCCTCTGGCAATATTCTGTATGTAGATCTCCCCTGTGTATGGAGAGTTCATTCAGACACCAGAGGGAGTCTTCTTTGCTGGATTTGTGACTCCATTTTCAGTGCCTCCCTCTCTTAGGTTTTAGGCCCACTTCAAGCTGAGAGGCTATGGAATAATGGAAAGTGACAGCTTGGGACTTTTACCAACTTGAATCAAGGCCCAATATGAAATGACTTGCCCAAGGGCAGACACACTCCATGTAGCATGAGACACAGCTGAAAGCTCCATCCATCTCTTTAACCTTAGAGATGCATTCATCTGCTACTGTTTGATATGGTTATTGTATGAAAAACTATTTGTCTAGATTTCTTTATAACATACATTTAAGTTCTCAGACTTTGATTCAAAATATCAGAAATCATGTGGTCTTACTGCAAACAGGATTTTAACACAGGCTTTTGCAATTTCTAGAAGATCCTTTAACTCAATCACAAACACAGAATATATAAATATTTCCAAAGAGCAAGAGTTAAATACAGGGAAATCCTGAAAAAAATCAGAATGGCAAAAGAGTCTGGCTAAAGAACAAAAGATGGACAATAATTGGTTAGCTTCAGAAAGATAACTGAGACAGATTCAGAAATCAGTACTGGCTAACCTAACAATGCACTTCAGGAACCCACAGAACAAAGGGGCCAAGGAGAGATCTCCTACTCCTCTAGAGTTCTGATGAATTTTTAGCTCACAAACGGACCTTCGAGTATTGCTTTAGGAAATTTCAGCAGGAAGACCCTGAATTAGTTATGCTACTATGTTAATCAGATATATGTGGGAAAACACAGCAAAAAGATTAGAAATGCTTGAAAGGCTGAGGAAAATCTGGCCATTCCTTGAAATAACATGAGAGCCCATGTGATAAACAGCTCAGTCTCTGAACCCAAATGGGTCGACATGACCAATTCAACACAAAGTTAAGGGAAAAAAATAAAACAAGGAAAATAATAAATCCCTAGCAGATGGATCCCAAACACAAGAGGAACTCAAGTTCTTTAGAGATAATTCTGTCATGTGTATGGCCATATGTTGCTCTTCTGAGTTCGTGGTCGTCTGAACTATTTTCCTATTCCAGAGATTGTCAGCAAGAGTGACAATGAAGGGCATTCAGATGCTCTCTTGGGAATGTAAACTGGAACACCTCTTCTAACACACAAATTTGCAAAATGGGTCACAATTTAACACATCTTTGATACAGCACCATGACACCTGGGTATAAAGTGTTAAGAAACAGGTAGACATTCAAAGAACATTTACAAAATGTTCATCATAACACTATTTTTAACAATGGAAATGTCGTACATCTTCACCATTAGGTGACTATCTAAATGACACATGTCGTCAATGACATACCATGTGACACAGAAAAGGCACTGAACTAATAGAGGTGCCCTTTTTCAAAAAGCCACATGGTCTCAAGATTATGAGGTTTCAGAGTACCACAGGCAAGCACTGCTGGACAGGCATGTGGGACCACTGTTCAACAGTGGGACCTTGTTTTAGTCAGCTTTTGCATTGCTGTGACCAAAATACCCAACAAGAACAACTTAGAGAAGCAAAGTTCATTTGGGGTTCATGGTTTTTCACAGGTCTCAGTACACAGATGACCAACTCCACTGCTTGAGGCCTAAGGTGAGACAGCACATCATGGGGGAGGAGCCCAGCAGAGGAAGGCTGCTAAGCTCCCGGCAGCACCAGAAAGCAGAAATAGGAGAAAGGAAGGGGTCTCAGGAAGAACAACCCTTCCATGGCACAACCCAGTGACCCACCTTGTAGCCTACAGCTACCACCTGTCAGTCCATTCAAACTAGGATGGACCAATCAGATTAAGCTCTCATAATCTCATCATTTTAACTGAATATTCCTGCATTAACAGGACTTTTGGGGGCACACCTCATATCCAAATCATTCCAGATCTCAGGGCAGTGAGGCTACGGGGTAAGACCACCACAGAAGACAGATGAATATTAAGGTTCTTCCCTACTTGAAAGCAGATCTCAGAAATTCCTTTCTGGACTGTGTAAATTTGGTGGTGGTGGCTGAGGAGGGCAGTTGGAGAGCTGAGTACAGGAGAGGACATACCTGGAGGGTGATATGGAAATTACTGTCAATCTGCCAAGTATGTATTTCACTTGAGTTTAATTTAGTTTGGAGAAATATAAGATCTAACAGCTTATTTCGTTCACCTTGAAAGTTATGAAACAGTTTCTGCTGCTTATACACAAGTCTAATAGTACCTTTACCAAATGATTGACAAGTGAGTCAATCATGGTTTTATATATATATGGAAATATTTCCAAGAATGTTGGCTTTTTCTTCCCATTTCCTTCTATATTTGAGTTTAATAATTTGCATATATTATACCTCTAGGAAAAGATCAAAAACTAAAAGGAAAAAAATGACTAAATATCTCATTTCCCATCAAGGTCAGAGACATCTTCTACTGTACTTGTGACCTACATGGAGAGGAGATAGAATAAAGTCCAACTCCTTTTAATTATGCAGAAAAAACCAGGGACGTTGTTCAATGACTAACGTAGCATCACCTCAACTATCTAGTTTAATCTTTTATTTTATTTTCTTCTTTTGAAATTTTTTATTACTCAATTTCAACAAATGAAATTTTATTTCCTCATACTATGTCCTATTTTCCTTGTTTATCTAAAGTCTGGGATTTAGAACCATTCTGATATAAACATGTTCATGCAGATTAAAACACACTTTCCAGGGATTTCCTCCTGGTTCCTTCCCATTCACTAAAGCATTCCAGATACCTATCCATCCATCCTTCTACCTCTAAGTCTGTCTTTGTATAATCCAGAAATTAAGAGTTGTCCGTAAAGCGACCCACATCAAAGCTGACAATAAAAGCAGTCATAACTGACAGTGTGCTGTGGGTTATTCTGTGAGTTATAACTTCAGAGTCAGAAGGCACCATTATTTTGGACAAGACAGCTGAGGCCTGAAAGGATGAAGACACTGACCAAAGTCACAAATTACTCTCTGTATCCAAACTGGGGCCCAAATCTATAGATTCTTAATATCCAGGGTTATTTCTACTGAAGTACATAAATCTTCCAATTCTTCCAATTCTTGAAAAATTAGCAAAATCTTCTAGGGGAATAACCTGTCAGGTATATTTAAGGCAACAAATAAAAAAAAGTAAAGTATAGTTCAGGCTGGCAAAATCCTAGAAGATCATCAGTGGGACAAGATTTGGGATAAATAAGAGAAAATATACAGAGAGGGAATGTAGACAGAGAATATGTCTTCTAAATACTCAGAGCACATTCTAGATCTTGGCATTTCAACATCAAACTGATTTTACTAACTCCTTTCAAGCAACATGGTGACAACAGAGCAAATGAGAAGAGAAGAATGTAGGAGAAGCAACCCAGGCTGAAGTCAGGAGTTCTGGGGTTATAATTCTAGAAGTTTCTGTATAAAATCATAGGACACTTTAAATGTTCCCTTGGCCCATTCCGAGCTCAGAAATCCATAGGTGTTTGACAGGGTTTCCTTTACAGAGTCACTAACAGAATTGAGCACTAGGAGATTTCAAACAATGTCGCTGTAAGTGGCGTTGAACTAGATGGCTGAAGATGTTGCTTCGCATTCCTCAGATTATATTGTGAACACAAGAGCTTTTACCAGTCACTACTCTGATTGGACCCTTTCCATTTGAAGATGAGACCAAGGTCAAATTGTAAAGCCAGTTTTGAAACCCAGAAGAGAGCACAATCTCTGCTGTTAGGAGTGAATCTGCTCAGCCCTGGGTTTCCACACTCCACATGGCCTTTCTAGGACCTTTGTTGTCAGGGAGCTAACCCCTAAAGAGGAAATGCCAGCTTCGGACAGCATCCAGGTGCCAACACCAAACCAGCATCCAAAGAGGACATCCCTTGTCTTCCAGAGGCATGAAGGCTCCTGTGTGTCTGCACAGTCTGCACCAAGCCACCCTTCAATGAACAGGAGTCCATGTAAGAGAAGGAAGGAAGGAGGTTGACAAGAGATACAGTGCCAAGGTATGTGCAAGTCACCTTCACTTTTAGCATCCACACAAAATATACTGGGGTAAGAAAACCCAGAAACAGGAGGGAGGACCCAAAGCCCTGAAGAATAAAGCGATGATTTTTCTGCTGCAAAATATGCAAATATACTTTCTCTTTGGTTTTGTTTATAAAACTGTTTTCTTTACAGTCAATTTGCTTTAGGGCACAAACATAAATTTGAAAACATAATTAGAAAATTCAAATGTAATTGTAATTTGCATTGAAAATAATCTTCTCTCAGTAATAATGATACTTTTAAAAGATGTCCTCTTATAACAAAATGCCCTCAGTGTCAGTAATGTGGGTCTCCCTGAGCCCTCAAGCTGCACCTAATTAAAACACCAGGTTTCAGAACTGTAAGGGACTTGGTTATTACAGAAGACCTTCACTGAAGGGATAAGAAAGGAGAAGCTTGGGGAAGGCATGTGATTGGTATCAGACTACAGAAAATCTTATACAACACCACAGCCTGAACTAGAAGTAGCAGGCCTGCCTTCTTCTGGTCTAGTGTTTTCTTTCCCCACTATGGCAAATGTCCTTTTAAAATGCAACATCAGTACAAAAAGGTCTCTATTACTCACTAAGGTCAGATCTCAGAACCCCAATGTTCCCTACCAATTCCTTCAGATAAAATTCTGTTCTCTAATTTCAGAGACAATACGCTTTTTTTCATGATGTTTCCATTTAAAAAAAAAAAAAAGTGAACAGATTTTTCTTTGCTTATCCTGCCAAGAAGAAATCTAGCCCTAGCTCTCTGCATAATGGCCACCCTGACAGAAAAAGGGACTGTGATTATGTAACTGCCATTCGACCCACCACCACCACCGGGAGCATCAATACAGAAAGGGCTTTTTATAGAGAAGGTCAGAAGGCCCCAGGCGAGCTCACAGGGAGTTCAATACCTCCTGGTCACCTCCTGAAAGTTGCCATCTGCAGGAGTGCATTGAGATCTAAGCAGTTGCATTTGTTGTCCTGCGATTATGTGACACCAAAAACCTACTGACTCAGTAAAAATAATCCAATTACTCCTTATGTGTGCAGAGGAGAGGAGCTAGGCAAAGTTTCTAACCTCTTGGAAATAAAAATCTCCAATATTTGCCAACACCTCAGGCATCTAATCTACTGTGTGTCATGCAGAGACAAGTTCACAGGAGCCCTGATTCCTCCCCATCCTTCACCATGTGCCTGTCCTCCAAAGGAGGCAGAAGGATTGCATTTCAGTTTAAGAAAATGAAAACATCTTGGTAAGATGTTGAGCTAAGAGATAACCACTGAACACTCCACAATTTGCACCCACTGGGCAGAGCCACAAAAAGAATAGCTAGGACTGAGAAATGGATGATGTTTCTCATTAACTCTGCTTCCTAATTATTTTGTTCCCTTGTATTCCCTATAGTAATCTCTGCAGGGCCTCTTTCCTTCACAGCAATCTGTTTTCCACTCTTTCTTAATTATTTATTCATCTTATATAATTTTATAATTTTTCACTAGACTTCTTTAAAATTCAAAGAGGTGTCTGCAGTGCAAGAAGATCATCATCAAAGAATGCTGATGCCTCCTCCACTCTGCTCCCTACCAAAAAACAAACAAACAAACAAAAAACAAAAAGCCCAGTCTATAAACACCAACTTGCAAAGATTTTAGTAGGCTCTATGAAGTTTGAAGTTTGGTATTTAACCAATTATCTTAACAGTTCAGAGAAATGCCTTAAGGAAATCACCATTCCCATGTTGCTGGCACATAGTAATCCAGAAAGAATGATGGCTTCTCTCACTTTATCCAGAGGTCCACAATTTCACTGCTGACTGTCTCATACTTACAATGTTCAGACCCTCAAATATTTGCTTTCTTCTCCTTAACTGCAGCTCTACTGTCTCAACTGACAGTTTAGGAGGTGTGGGGGTGGAAGATGACATCTAATAAATTAAATTCTGAAGGGTGAATGACAGTTCAATACTGTTAGCTGCTACAGGAAAACTACGCCTTGTATATAGCAAATCCAGTGATCTGGGTATTTAAAAAAGCAATAGTTACTTTTAGAACAGAACTGAAAAAAATATCTTCAGGAAAAAGAACTAATACTTTTTTGCTAGTATTTAAAAAAAAAAAAAAAAAAAAACAGGCAATGAAAACCACACTCTTGCTACACTCCAAAATGTGCTTCTATCTCCGATTTCCTTACCAGGATTTTTCCTTTCAGAATAAATGAAAGTTTCTAACCAGAAAAAAAAAATACTGCCAATGAAAACCTTCAAAAACATTTAAAGGTACAGAAGAAAGTAGGGAAATAAAATCTAGCAAGTATTTCATATAAATTTAGGTCATTAATAAGTTTCCTAGATTTTATCAATGAACTTTTCTATCAACAGAAATTAAATTTTTACCATGAAACTTCTATCCAAGATACAAATATTTATTATTCTAACTATATTGATGTTCAGTGCAGTTTCTGACAGCAAAATGAGACTCCTCTCCCAACAGTGCCTTCCACTCCCTGCTTGGTTCACCCAGATGAGAACTGAAGTTTTTAGTAACTCCAATTCTGTTCTTACAAAATAATATTAACTAGAGAGAAAATTACAAATTTTCAGGTGGAAATACTGCTGTCTTTTCATATGTCTGTAGAAAGACCTTTGTATAAAATGGTCAAGTACAAGTAACCTTTCATTTTATTTTTTTTTGTGGGCATCTGTGTGTTTGGAGAGCATTTATACCATTCAGTCATGCAAAACAAATAAAGTACTTTCTCCACCCCATCTTATATAAAAGCAATGGCAACTCTAGAAAGCAGAAACCATATATTTTTCACCTCTCCATTTCCTCGTCTATCTAATGTAACTAAAAGAGCATCCACCATGTTTCCTGTGGGCAGGATTTCTGTGCCAGAAGACATGCTCCAGTGTTTCCCAATGGAAAAATATCACCAGCAACCAAATCCCTCAAAAGAAGGATACCAATCATGTAGCCAAATATCACCTTTTCTTGCTCAAAAACACTCAGTAAATTTCCAAAAACCCATGATCAATATTAGTGTACATGCAAATTCCCAAAACTTTCAAGAAAAGGTCTTTCTTGTTTTCAAAGGGCAATACAATGGCATGGTGCAAAGAAACTCAACAGTATTAAAAAGTAGGTATTGAGGCTAGGGCTGCACATAGGTTACTTTACACATAAGTATACCTCAGAAATGAATTCTCAAGAAAAGACTGCTTTTGTAATTTTTATAAATATTATTAAATTAGGTTCTGTTCTTCCATTCTTCAATGGCTGAAATAAACAGCTCTTCAGGACAAACCCTCAAAGAACATCAGGCAGTTTATGTGGAAGAGGTGGCACTTTATAACAGCTGACAAAAATCACATAAAACCATTAATTTGAAAGTTCAAATCAAATAGTGACAATGTGATATTCCACAAAGAGGAAAGTCTAAATGACAATCCAGAATGAGGAAATGTATAGTTCTTATTGTGACTTGCAATATCACGTTTTTTTTTTAAATAAAATTCCAATTGTGTTAGTGTAAAATCTTCTCTAACTGCAAATCCCATTATTTTTTGGTCAAGAGCAGGAATATCAAATTAAAGATAAGGCAACTCAGTTTATCTGTGGATTTTAAAAATCAGTCACATTTCATATGTTCAATACACTACGTGTTTCTGTTCCCATATAGGAGTCATAGGCAAAAAAACTGAAGAATGGGTTTAATATGTGATAAACTCTAAGAAAAACCAGTTACATAGGGACTCATCTGTAGACTACCCTCAAAAATTAAATGTTAGCAAGAAATGTTCTAAGTACATTGTCTAAGCAATATATTAATATCCAATTTTCTATTATTTTTTCAAGAAATTTAAACAGGTAAACAATGTTTTATTGGTAATAGTATTAATGTTTTCTGAATGGTATGCAGAATACATCACATTTGAACAGAATTTAAAGGGCAATTTAGGTCTCAAAGAGAAGGGTCAAAAGTGTGGCAAACTATAAAGCAATGATTAGAGCAGGGAATAAAGAAAACCAAAAAGTATCTGGACATGCTTCCACTTACAAAAACCTAGATAGTGTCAATCTCTATTTAATGGAGTGTGCCCATTAGAGTAACTAACATCCCAATGTGAAACTGCTAGAGGAGAGAGCAGAACAGCATGAGTCTCGGGCCACATGAAGAAATTTAAGGTAATCTCCCAGAACTAGCCTCCTCTGGTATAGAAGTTCCATGACATCAGGGGGTGGGGTTCTTCACTGTGTATGCTCAGGATCCAAAATAGTACCTGGCACAGGGCAGGTGCTCATCATCACTGAATGAGGAACTGGATATCTTCCCAGAGCCCCAGCAGACTATCCTTGCTAAGCGTGACTCCACAGCCCCAAATCACACTTTTGTGTCCTTCTTCATCAGTGGATATTGATAATAGATCTAAATCAATTTGTGATAAAATGTTAATAACTTCCAAGCAGTTTAAAGTCTTGTCCCTTCACACCCAAATTAGGATATTCATGAATTCTAGAAAATATTCAAAATCTGATTATTTTCAATACCTGGAAAGAAGAGGAGACGCTGACTTCCCTATCTGAACACTTCAACTTTGTCTCAGTGAAGATGGACTATAAGTAGACTCTTCAAGCTCCAGCGCTTTTCTACCAGAGGCTGCTGGAGAAAACACTTCTCTCATTAACTAAATGAGAACCCAAGGAGTGAGATACCAAAGGAAATGGTGTTCTGTTTCTCTGGTAAAGATATGAGGAGAAGAAAAACTCTTTTAAAGGTCAAATTTGCCATTTCTGTATTTTATAAAAAGATTCTGGTCTATGGGGAATTAAGAACTAAGATTATAAATTGGGAATAAGTAATTATCCCAACAAAGAAATCCTCTAGGAAAGGAAAGAGCTGAAGAGGATTCAGGGTTTTGCAGAGGGTAATTCCCAGCTTTAAACAAATGCATTTGTGTTAAACCGAAGCTGCTTTTCACAATCGCAAAAATTATTGTGAACCAACCTTGACACCTTACAGTCCTAACAGTAGTCTTAAAACACAGGGATAGCTTTAACTATGGAGGGCCTCTTGATTGAAGGGCCCCTTTGTGTGTTCACAAATGTTCTATAAAACACCTGGGTCTTGAGATTATGAAAAAAAAAAAAAAACAGTATCAAAATCACTGAAATTCTGGAATGAGTCTTCCTAGCAAAATTCATCCCAAAGTAGTGAAGGTAAGTGTGCCACAGTGTTAATCTATTGGTCATTTTTCCTTCAGAAACCTCAATAAAGAAACCTCAATAAGAACTCATCACCCCTTCGCATAAAGTGAAAGCAAAAACATAAACATTAGATGGCAGAAAACATGTAGCATACCTCACCTCCCAGGATGAACCATCATTAACTCTAACTAGTTTGCTACGTCTCTGGTCACACAAGGCTTTCAAAGTCTCCACTCTGCAAAGTATACCCCCTTCTCCATATTAGGAACTAATTTAAAAATGTAAAATTTGCCACTGCTTTTGGAGTCAGGTGTGGGTTAGAGGAGTCAAGTTTTGGGAGGCTGGGGAGCAGATGTCTCTTTACTTCTTGCTAATCACTACGTCTACAGTTCATTCAGGCGAAATCTACTAGACAGAGTATGGTGGGCTAAGCTTCTTGAGCAAATATCCTGACGTTCCACAGAGTGAATAATGATTCACATTATGAGGACCATTTGCTTTCGTATGAGTTTTTCAAAGTCTTGTATTTATCTAAATGCCCACAGTACCTGGCATTTTGCCATTCTTAGTAAAAGTGGGGAGCTGGGAAAGGAGGAGGAGAGCATCAGTGTCCTGTTAGGCAGCCTGCCTCATGCAAGCCACAGTACACATTTCTGAGGTTAAACTCCCTCCCTCTGCAGCTGTGCTAACATCTGTTTAGGCTGGCCACAGGAGTTTGGTGCTTCATAACTATGATTACTGAACAAATAAGTGGTCATCTTACAAGGTTTCTAGGACAGGGCTTTGGTAAAATTTTAACAGAAAAATTGTAAAAGAGGACATATGATGCAAGGGAAACCAAGAACAAAGTCAAGCAAGTCAGAATCAAGGGAGCTACAGCATGAAGTTCAGATGGAGATAGGGAGGTAAGGCCTGGAGGAGTCCAGCATTTTATCCAGTGCCTGAGGCCTCTCACTGGGGAATGCTGAAAGCAGTTAGAGGACAGATGCAAAGCAGACACAAATATTTATCCCATAAATGCCATTATGCAGTAATTTCCTGCCAGGCAGTGAGCTAGACACTGTGGGGTACAGAGATAAATCACAGAAGCACAACCGCTTCAGTGTTAGCAATCTAGAAGGGAAACAAAGTCTCATACATACCAAATGCTAATGCGTAACAGAGGACAACTTTTTGAGAGGCAAAGAGAATGGGCTGTAAGAACATAGAATAAAGAAAAGAAGCAGGACTGAAGAATTCTTATGATATTTACCCAGTGCCTATCTACCACATGCCAAGAGTTGTGACAGATGTTAAACAGGACTAACAAAGTCCCTTTTCTGGTGCAGCCTAATTTTTAGTGGGATGGATAGAAAAGTAAAAATATATATAAATGATTTCAGAAAATACAATTATGAAGAAAAAGAACACAGGCCTGTGGTTGCAGACTGTAGGAGATTCCATTTTAAGCAGGTAAGTTAGAAAAAGACCATTCTAATGACATGGTATGTGCCAAAAGACTGGAGTGAGCTGAAAAATACCTGTGGATCTCAAGGCAGACAAGTTCAAGAACAGCAGCGAGGCCAGTGTGACTGGAGCAGCTAAGAAATGGAATTAGGGAGAAGCGGCCATATCAGGCAGGGCCTCGTAGGCCATGGTAAGGATGCTCCACAAGAGTGGTCAGTGCAGTGGACTTCAGAATGTTTGTGTGCCCTTTAACCCCATTTTTCATTAGTATAGCACATTTGTTACAATTAATGAGCCAATATTGAGATATTATTAAAGCATAGAGTTTACTTATATTTGCTTCTTTTTTATACCTATTTTTCTTCTGTTCCAGGATTCCATCAGGGTACCATACTATATTGACTTTTTGTATCTCCTTAGGCTCCACTTTTCTGTGTTTTAATGACCCTCACAGTTTAAGGTACACTGGTCAAGTGTATTATATGCTGCTCACTGGTGTTTGCCTTTTGTTTTCCTCACAATTAGACTGGGGTTGTGGGTTTAGTAGTATAAAACTTACCCACTATCAACACAATTTATCACTATTGATGTGGACCTAGATCACCTGGCTGGGCAGTGCTTTCCAGGTTCTCTCCAGGAAGCTCCTTGTTCCCTATCCCCTTCCACAGTGTACCCTTTGGCAGGAAGTGTCCATGAGCAGCTCACACCTAACAAGTGCAGAGTTATACTTCCTTTCTTTTAGGAAAGAGTGCATAAATTATTTGGAATTATTCTGCACAAAAAACCTGTCTCTTCTTCATTTACTAAAGCATTCAATCATTTACTTATATCAGCATGGGCTCATGGATATTTATTTTAAAGTTTTGATGTAATACTATTTCATTTATTTTGTTGCTTAAATTACTCTGAGCTCTCCGAGCTGGTTCCTGCAACTCCTGACACATCCCCATCAAAATGTTTTATTTATGTTTTTGCCTCCTTAAGTTCTAGCACTACAAAATGCTCAGACTCATCCTGCATGTTTCCTGTTCCCAATCTTAGAATCAGCCATTTCTCCGGGTGCCCTGCCTCCCTTTACTGGATAATGGTACTGGAAACCAGATCTGAGCACTGAGTGTACTCATGATCTCTGTTGTTTTTTACCAGTAGATTTTACCTTCTTTTCTCTTCATAATTTATATGCTTCCCCTGTTAAATGTTACTTCTCTTCTTATCCCTAATATTATATTTTGACCCATTTTCTATCCTTATCTGCATATTTTCAACAGTTAACCAAAGCATTCCAGATTAAATACTAAATGCAACAGAGAATCACCATTCAAAAGGAAATTTTACTGATTGAAAATTTCAGTGAAAAAGGGCTGACCTCTTGTGCTGCTGAGTCTTCCATAAAACCAAGCTCAATGGATAGAACTAGATAATCTTGGTAACATGCTATTGGTTGGATTTTGATTGTCCCCCAAAGGCCTGTGTATTAAAGGCTTTGTCCTCAAAGTGGTACTATTGGGAAGTGGTGGAACATTCATAATGTGGGTCCCAGTGAGAGGTCCTTAGGTCACTATGGGCATGCTCTCAAAGAAGATTTTAGGACCCCAGTCTCTCCGTGTCTCTCTTCTTTCTGGTTCATGAGATGAGAAATTTTGCTCTGTCACAATGCTCTTACTGTTAGATGCTGCCCTCATCGAAGGCTAAAAACAATTGGGCAGCTTGATCTTGGACTGGAATCTCCAGAATCATAAGCCAAAAAACACCTTTTCTCTTTCTAAATTAATCACCTCAGGTAGATCATTATAGTGATGCAAAACTAACTAATACAGTACTACTTGAGAGTAGGATCATAAAAGAAGGCAGATGATCTTGGTACTACTTTACAAAAGGCAGTCATCAATAATCAACAAAACAAGTTCAAATCCTGTTCAGAGGTATTTAAATTCACAAGTAGACTGAGACTGGAACAGATGAATTTAGTGAGTTCAGGGAGCAGAAGGTGAACTCTAATCTGACAGAAAAGCTGATGCTACCATACTGAACTATGCAATTCACCTAGTCTGTGTCCTTTAAATACAATAAAATTATAGACACTATCAGTCATCTCTTAAATGAGTTGTTATACAACAAAACTGGCTTTAGGCAGCAATCTTTGATACAGTCACAAATATTAACTTACTTTCTAAATTATATGCCCCAGATAAGAAGTGGTGTTTGAGACCCCTTCCATACAAATCCTTAAAAGTCACATTATTATTTCTCTCTATTTAATAAATAATTATAAGACATAGTCAGCATAATTACGGTTTGGGAGAGGACAAACAAATCCTCATTTAGGCTTTCTGTATCACCAGAACTGAGAAAAACCATTATATTTGACAAGGAACGTGACTTTCAATTTAAGAACGTGCAGATAATAGTTCTCTAATAACAAACTGAATTTTATCATTATAAGTTCAGGTCTATGCTGGGAAGTACAAACTTTTAACTACTTTCTTACATCTATAATTTTGTTTACAATTTAAATTATTTTTTTACTGTGCTTTAAAAGTCCTTTTAACTACATACCCTGTTGCAGGCATAAATTGAAGCAAAGCCTCCGTGTCATCACTTAGCCTAATCTCCCTCCAACACATGCAACAATAGTGTACTCCAATGACTTTTAAGGCCCTTATTTCCCATGAAATCCCAGAATAATATTTATTCACCTGCAGATGGAGTCATTGTGAAGTGTAAGCTCTCAATGTCTTATATCAATGTGGAAAATGACAGGACAAGTTCTTGGACTAAAATAATTCAAAATACATTTAAGTGGCTCTACATATTAAACTGGGAATGAGAAAAGCAAACACTACATGAGAGAGCATACTTAAAGGCTTAATAAGTTTAAATACTAGCCATCATCTTCAGTTCTCATGAATAAGTGGTCCTTGAGACCTTTCCACATAAATCCTTAAGATTCACATCATTGTTTCTCTCTAGTTCAATAAGGATAATTATGAGACTTTCAGCACAACAATGGTCTTGAGGAAAGAAGTTTATTCAATGTGAATCTTTGATCTCAGACCATTTTCACTGCCTTTTTAAAAATACAAATGATCATGATGTAGTTCATCACTGCGATTCTATTATCTCGCAGAGTCTGTTTTCAATCTTCCCATGTGTCCAATAATGAATGAATCCTGTGAGGCTTAGCTTTACATGTCCTCTTGCCTACGTGATAGTACCAGTTACTTAATCAAGCACCCATGCAGATATTGCTGTGAAGATATTTCATAGATGTGGATAACACATGCAGTTGACTTTAAATCAAAGATATTGTTCTTAGTAATGTGGGTGGGGCTCACAGAATCAACTGAAAGAACTTAAAAGTACACTAATGTTTCCCTAAAGAAGAAATTCTGTCTCAAGACTGCAGCATTGATGCCTTAGAGCTTCCATCCTGACCAGTCCTATGGATTTTGAACTTGTCAGTCCTCATGATCACGAGTAAACTTCTTGATATAAATCTCTTGATTTTGATACATGCTCCCCTAGACATCCCACTGGTTCCTTTTCTCTTGAGAACTCTGAAACAGATCTCAAGCACTTTACCTTATAAACAACCAAAGCTACAACAGTGAACTAAGATCAGACAAATCTCAGAAAGTCACAGGCAACCCAAGAGTTGAGACACAACAATTGGTTTATCACAACAGTCGACTACAACATGGCTCTTACCTTCATTTCCACGGACGTTTAATGTCAGCAGTGAAATGAAGAGTAATAAGGACTTTGATAGATTTGCTTTTTTATTTCTTTCATTTTAGAAGATATTTTTGCTGGACACAGGATTTTCAGTTTGTGTTTTACATTTCTAACTTGCCTAAATTTCTTGTGATAAGAAATTTGCTTTGGTTCTTATCTTTCTTCTACAATGTCTTTGTCTCTTCTGGCTGCCTTTGACGTTTTTTGGTTTTGTCTGTTTGGGTAGAAAAAGGTTGTTTGGTTGGTTGGTTTCTTAGTTTGGATATGGTATGTGGGTTATACTCATCCTACTTACTGTCTGCTGAACTTTTTTGATCTGTTACTTGCTGATATTAATTTTGGAAAAATTCTATGCCATTATCTCTTGAAATATTTTTCTGTTCCTTTCACTTTCTTCTCATCCTAGTATTCTAATGTGTGTGTGTGTGTGTGTGTGTGTGCGCGCGCGCGCGCGCGCACACACACACACATGTATTGGAATATTTTATATTGTCTCAAAGCTCCTAGAGGTTCCAATATTTCTGTTTTGGGTCCCCCCTTTTTCTCTATGGTGTTTCAACATGGGAAGTCTTCTATTTACTTGGGTTCAAGTGCTCTGATTATTTCCTCAGCTGCTGTCAAAGACATCATTCTTCTCTGTTTTTCATTCCTAGCATTTTCAATTTCCTTTTATAACTTTCACTTCTCTACTGAAATTCCCCATATGTTCAAAAATATTATCCCCTTTTCCCACTAGAACCTTTAACATATGATCATAGCTATTTAAAATTCTCTGCTAGTTCTAACATCTGGATCACCTCCGTCTGGTTCTAGTCTTTGCTTCTTGCATGTAGTATGTTTTTCCTTCTTTGGATGTCTTGGGAATTTGGGGCTGAAAGCCAGACATCCTGGGCACACTGACTTAAATAGTATCAGTGCCTGGAAATGAACATGGGTCATCTTCTGCTTGTCTCTTCTGTGGGAGTTGGCAGCTTAAATTTGGGTTTATTGTTACTATAGGATTACCCTCTGCTTATCCCAGGTTTTCTGATGGCTTTACAGTTATCCCAAGGTTAGGGTGGGACTGGTTTGTCAGAGTGTTTTCCTCAACTTCTGTTCTACCCTCAGTTTAGATCTTCTCTTTATGCCTGCACCTTACAAGGGTCTCTCTCCATGGTCCTCCCCCTCGCCTGGCATAGGCAGTCACTACTGTCACTCCATGCTTGCTAGCCAGTATGTGTACAGAAGATATTCTCTTATGCTGGCTCAACTCAGTCTTAGGCAGGATTTGTGTGTGAAGGGTTGGGGATGGGACCACCCCAGTGATATTGCTCTTCTTCCAATATTAGGAAGCTCTAATAGTCAGAGTGGGTAATATTTCCTCCTCCAGAGAGAGAAGGATTTGCCTGATCCTTTCCCCTGCTGCAGTAGGCCCTCCCCTGTGCCCCAAGCCCACAGTTACCTGCCCTTCCCCAGGAACCTAAGACTTTTGTTCCAAAGATGAGACAGTGGGGGTCAGTCCCAGAAAGGCTTCATGCCTTTCTTACAGTGGTTTCTGTTCACTTTCCCAAGGCCTGTTCACAAGAAAGGCATTCTTCAGTCACTTGCCTTGCCCCCAGTTCGCTCCCTTGAGCACCTGGTAAAGTCTGTGGCCTGCCTGCACATGACCAAATTCTCGCACTGCTGTTTCCAAGTTGTCGCTCAGCTTTCAGTACTTTAAAATGTAGCTGAATTGTTTTCTTACCAGTTTATGTGACATGCAGCATCTGCAGGTATGTATCTCATCCTGTCTACTTGGAGGCTCACATTTCTCCTTAGATTTCAGGTTAGTTGATTATCCTGCCACCTAAATTCTTTGAGCATTCCAGAAAAGTTGCAATTTTGTAGACTAGAGTTTCTACTGTTGTAAGCAAGGAGGCAACACTCTTTCAGCTTTATACATTCTAGCAGAATCCTGATCACATGAGGATTTTGCTTGCTTTTAGTAACACAAAATATTCAGGATATTGAAATAAACAAATGACATGTATCATGCCAACCTGCCAATTAGAAATACATGAACAAGTGTTCAAGACCCTAGTTAAAATGATACCTCTTAGAATTAATCCAAACTAAATGCGTAATAGATCTTGTGTCCCATTTGACTTCATGTTTCCTTAATTTGGAGTCAACATACTTACTGGTGCCATATGACTATGTCATAGGAAACCCTTCAGCAGACTTAGTAATGTGGTTTTTTTCAGGAGACAGAGGACAACATGATGAGGTCAAAGAAAAAGAAAGCTACAATAACAAAAAGACCAGCATTTATTGGTAATACTAAAAAGTACCACTCCCAATCCTCAGGCAGATTGTAATAAGACATTTATTTGCCACTTATCTCTTTCCCCCAACCATATGCTCATGAGTAATACATTTCCTAAAACTAATTTATAATACTTTCCATAAGCTTCTACCTATTTTTTCCCATCTTAATGTAGTCACTTTTAGATACCTATGAGGCTTACAGATGCATGGACAGCTAAAAGATTTGTTATGAATTGTGTGAAATAATAACTAATCATTTAACACATTAAGAGAAATACTGTGGACCTCAAAATAAGTGCTTAGAAGGTGATAAAAAACTAAAAGCTTCTAGATGATAATACTTAAAAGCATTCAATATAAAATTAATATTGAGCTATCACCTCATAATGTCAAAGCACATCACTTCAAAAATTATACAATTCATGTCTTATTACAAATATCAAACATAAACTAAAAATACAATCACATGGGAATGTGAACATGGATTGGGAAGGAGGAGAAAGTAATGAACTTATCTTTGCTTTTAAAAATTTTCATACAGAACAAATCAGAATCTGAATATGGGTGCTCTGAGGACAGAATATCTTGTATGCCCCTGCAGAATCCGTAAGTCTGAAAGAATGACTGTAGGGGATGATGAAGGAAAGAGAGTTCTCTGAAAGTTTCTTGTGCAGACTGACCTTGGTCTCTTCTTAGCCATGACTTTGTTTACTTGATGAAAGTGGTGTCAACATTCCTGTTTTAAGAAGACAAAGCTGAGTTGTGAAAATTATATTGAGGCTATATAGAAAAACGTCACTTTGAGAGATGCACAATTATGTATTAAGGCAGAAACTGTAATGATATTTGTGATGTACTTCCTCAAGTTTTGACAAAATTAATTCTTCCCATAATCTATGCTTAAGTAAATTTTATAATAAAGTAGGTAGGAAAGAAAAGAAATGAAAACCTTACAGGGAGACAGCAGTTCAGGAATTAATATCTGGAATTAAGATTAAGAGCAAGTATTTATATTTTTAAGATATAACACATGCAAGGGCAAAAAGGATACAGAGAAATAAACACAGATCCTCCACTCTAAAAACCTAAAAGACAACTTTAATAAAGTGGATAAGGAGAGAAGGATCAGCTTTCCTGACATATGAGGTAGGGTGTGGGGGGACACAAATCAAGGAAAGCATCCTAGAACAGTCCGCATGCAGCCTTGAATGCAAAAGAATTAAAAGAGGCACTTTTACAGATTGGATGTGAGGTGTCCTCCAAATCTCTTATGTTAATGCAGGAATGTTCAGAGGTAAAATGACTGAACTGTGAGAGCTGTAATAGAATCAGTCCATCCAAGTTTGAATGGACTGACTGAAGTGGCTGTGGGCAGGTGGGGTATGGCTGTAAGAGGAGGATCACTGGGGCTGTGCTCTGGAAGGGTTGCTCTTCCTGTGGCCCCTATACTCTCTCCCTCTGCATCCTGACACTGCACCAGAGTGCAGCCACTTTCCTCTACTGGGCTCTTCCGCCGTGATATGCTGTATCAAGCCTTAACAAGCCTCGGGCTCACAGCAATGGAGTCAGTCATGTTATAGAGTGAGACCTCTGAAACCATGAGTCCCAGATAAGCTTTTCCTCCTCTAAATTGTTCTTGTCAGGTATCATGTTCATAGTGATGCAATAGTGATGCAAAGCTGACTAACACAGGCAGAGTGGTCAAAAAATAACAGGCACAGATGAGAATGTGTGAAACATCATGGTGGTTTTAGGGAACTAAAAGCAGTTGTGCACTGCTAAATGGCAAAGTATGCACAGAAAATGGAAAGACAAGAGTGAAATTCTGGTGGGCTATTGGTCAAGCCAAGAAGTTTAGACTGTCCTGCTTATGATCAAGCATTATCCAAGCATTTAAAGGCGAGGAATGTGGCCAGAATTATATTTCTAGAGAATCATTAAAATTTCTGGATAGAAGATGGACTTGAGAGTCCATCTTGTCAACAACAAGAAGACCAACCAAACTCAAGGCAAGAGACCATGAAAATAGAGGTGAAGGTAGATTATAGGGGGGAAAACTGAGACAGAAGACGAATGACTATATAAAGGTCCCAGGGCAAGGAACAAAAGAACCCAGTGATAGTTCTAAATATTACCCCAGATAGGGCAAGGCAGAGCTGGCAAAATAGTCTTCTCTGGAGAAGAGAGACAGACATACAGATAACGTAAGAATGAATGTTCAGTATGTATTGAAATATACAAGTCTAAATACCCAAAAAAGACAATGAGTCTGCATTTACACACTTGGAGGCCATTCACATAAGTATTAGTTACAACCATGAGCATGGAGAAACTCATCCATGGAAGCACTTTCAAGTGAAAGAGAGACAGCTTTCTCAAAGAGAACTAGAAGTGAACAACATTATAGTGTTTGATGAATCTAGGTCATATTACTCTTTGTGTCATTTACCAGATCAATCACTCCTCAGGTCCTCTGCACTGAGGGGGAGGGGACAGGTACCTTAGCAGAAGGGGGGCAGCCCAGGCTCTGCTGCAGCTCTTTACCTCCTGAAGGAGTGCAGGTCAGGACCTGACATTCACTACACCAGAACTTGAAAACAAACACTTACTTAGGTTGAACTAATTTTCAAGATCTTACGTACACATGCCAGGTATGTATCTGGAGCTCCTTTTCCTGATGAATTCAGCCACCCTATTCACTAACCTGATTGTAATGAGCTCAGGTCAAGGAGCTTAGAATTCAGCTGCCAATAATGGCTGTTTTAGTCCCTGCTCAATCAATTATTTATACCTCAGGCATCTTAACATTAAGCGAGTGGTACACACATCTGATGATAAGTGTTCAGTTGCTTGGAAACCAAGATTTTTCAGATTTTCTTTCTCTGTTCTCAATTTTAACTATTGCCAAACCATAAACTTCAATATCCAAATTACCTTAATCAACTACAAAATAGGCAAATTTAGCATACACATTTCAAGATCTTTAAATAACAGTATGCATCTCACATACCAGAGTAGATTTAGGTCGAAATAAAATATCAGTTGCCAAGGTCAGTTTCCAACTAAGTCTCATGTGACATATGAGGCTCTGACACTAGTCACTAGGTAACTCCCAGTCAATTCCACAATAAATAGGATTAATTTACTGATATCATTTCAGTTCAGTCAAGGTATGCATACAATCTGTGATGAGGTAACACAATTATCATGAGACAAGATAAATACCTAAAGAAATACTAATTCAACCAAAGGCTTTATTATCTCAAGGCAACCAAGTGGTCATTAGCAGCTATAAAGGCCATTATTATGTGTGTAAAATTAAATTTCAGTTTTTAACTCTCAGTTCCACTACAGTTAGTTATATGCAGAACAGAGGCACAGAGCTGCAAAGGTTATTCAATGAATTCTGAAGTCAAGGACTTTTGTTTATTTAATATAGGATCTTAGAAAATATGTTTAACTTCTCCTTAAATTTTTTTCTAAATAATAAACTCTTTCCCTGCCTTGAAAATGCAGAAGATAAAAAATATGATGAATAAATAAGGATTCAATAAATAGAAGACTTAAAACTAGGTTTTTCTGTCTCCTTTTTATCTAAGATTTAAATATCAATCTTATTTATCATGTCCTGCAATAGACATGATGACACTATCTTATAAAATACCTTCAACAGAACATCAATCATAATGCCCAGCAATCTTCTGAGATAATCTGTGCTCCATTCCACTAACACAGACTAGTGATATTTCAAGTGTGGCCCCAGATCAGCAGCCTCAGCCTTGCCTGGGATTATAGAAATGCAATCAGTCCCACCCCAGGTCTGCTCAGCTGGAATCTCTAGTGGTGGGGCCTACTAATCTGTGTCTTAAACAAGTGTTCCAAGTGATTCTGTCACCCACTTAAGTTTGAGAATCATTGATATATATATGAAAATTCCATTGTTTCGATAGATAAAAAAGGAACAGAAGAGGAATAATTCTATAACATTGGTTTCTTAAAAATAGTAACCAGAAAATTCAGAAAAGGTACAAAATGTGCAGCATACTAAAATGACAATTTGCCAAGGTAAATCAGACTAAATCTAGTCATAGATGAATTTGGGAAAACAGAGGAAATACTACTTAATGATCTATTTAATAAGCATAAAATGGACAAAAGCATGTTGTTGATATAATGCTATTTCAAGAAAAAAAGTATGTAAAGAGAGAAGAGCTAATAATAAAGCCAATGAAGCAAACAGTGAAACAATGCTGAATCTGGGGAAGAAGCACACCTGGAAGTTCTTTATGCTACTGGAATTTTTCTATTTGACATCATTTGAAAAAGTCATGTAAAAAGTTTCAGTTTCTTTAAAATGCAATCAAAGCAAAAAACTTAACATTTTTTTCAGGCAAAGGAAGTCTTCTGGAACCTTGCACTATGTTTTGAATAAATGGAATGTCACTATTGTACAGCTGAGGAAATTAAAGGGGAAAAAAAGAAGAGAAGGTAAGAAAGAAAGATTATTTGTACAAGTGTTAAGAAAATATTTTTATTTCTTCCAAAAAGCACTCCTGAATTTTCTATACAATTCTGTACTTCTATCAATCATAGAGACAATGTCATTTCCCAGGTGGAACATTAATATATTTTAACATATAATGTACTTAAATGCAAAACTTTTGTCTTTCAAAATTTCTTAACTTTATCACAACCATGTGAGTTCAAGATCATTACACTTTCTTTTCTGAAGAGCAACAAACTAAGTCAAAGAGATGTAAAACTGAGCACATCTCAGAGTGAAAATTGCAAAGCAAGTCAAGAACTAAAGTTTCCAGAAGTCTGGAAACTTTGATCAGTGTCCACATTACAACTGCCTTGGCTTGACTTTCTTGACACTTATCTGGATGTTATATATATATTTTAAGAGAAACAATAATGAGAAGTACACTTTGCTAAAATATTCATGGTAATGCATTTTCACCCAAAGGAAATTAGAAAAATAATTTCCATATTTTAGTCAGAGATTTAAGTCTCATAGTATACCCAACAGCTGTTCCTTTACAGCTAGTAATTTCATTTAGCTACACTCAATGAAAGATTGTTATGAAAAAAAGTAAAAATCATTTACAAAGGACAAATATTTTTAAAAATTTTCCTCTCTGTTTCAGTATTTTTCTCCCTTAGCATTTTTTAATTTAAACTGCCACTGGTGGTGATAATAATCAAGAGATGAAGACTGGAAAGGTGTCCTTCTGCATAACCAAAAAGTAGTAATAATTTCACTAATGAAGCAGCAAGTCTTTAAGTTATTCCAATAGATATTCTTCAATTTCATCTTAAGAGGTTTAATTTTGCTTTTTTTTTTTTTTTCTTTTTGCTATGACTGTAGTTCCTAACTCAAGTTCTGTCACTGGCAGCAACTTCACTATAATTACAAATTCATGTACAGAAAATCGGCAGTGCTGAGGCCTGAATTAAATTGTGGCACAGTAGATTTATATCAGCCTTGACATCTATAGGATAGATCAGTCCCCAGAACCATTAATAAGAATATAATTAGCAAGCAGCTATGAAATATCAGACTAGCATCACAAAACACCACATCTGTATTTCAGAACCCTGAGTTGGTTATGTCTGTTGATTCCCAAATAACTAATCCTTTGAGTCATAAAATTATGAAAACCTAGATTTATCTTTTGTAATGTTAATCAGTGTGCATGTTAAAATTTAAGTCGAACAGAATGTATGATATCCAAACCAGTAGAGGAAAATGAAAAATTTTTCAATAAAAAAGTTAAAGCAGCACAATAAATAAAGAAGCAAAAGTTAATTTAAAATGGAAGGAAAAAATATAGAATGTGAATAACAATATACTTCATCACAATGTAACTATTCGATAAATCAACAGCTGAGATCAAATCTGAGTTTTTTTTTTTAAATCCAGCCATATGCTATTTAAAAGGGACATCTAAAATACAGTGGCACCGCTTTGTTTCAGTTATTACTAAATACTGATCTTGAAGAGAAGATCACATTTATGTATATTTTTTGACACCAACAGCATCCTAGCTGTTTCAGTTCTCCTAAAGAGAAACTACTCCAGAAGAAAAACAGCTCAAAAAGGAAAAGACTTTCTCTAGAAAATGAGGGGTAAAAAAAAAAAAAAATGTGATCTAGGAGTAACTGGTTTGCTAAAGCAGCACTCCTACAGTGATGGGAGGTGGGTGTCACTGAACAGGGAACTCCATTCTTTTCCACTAAAATACATTTTTCCCAAGAGATTTATCAAGGAAAAATTTGGTCAAAGAACAGAACGCATGTAAAACTTTATAAAAGTCACTTCAAAATGTGAAATCAGGATGTTAACATGCCAAAAGAGAGGGCCAAACACTTGAGTCCACATCTGAGTGAAAGAGAACCTAAACATCGAAGGCCCAGCCTAATGTACACAATCTGAGACCCAATGGGAAGTCTGGTGTCCACAAGGAAAACAAAGGAGGAGAGTTTTCCCAAAATCCGAAGACTTCATGGCATACTCTGTTACTGAATTCATGGGGAGTCATAGGATCAGAATACTTTCTCCTACCTGGAGACAAGTAGTCTCCCCTACAGTCTCTCTGCATTTGTTCGACCTTTGGAGAGGATAGAGGGGTAACCAATCATTTTCCACAAGCAGCCTACAAATATCTCAAGACCTAATCTCACCCACGTTAACTCCTCTCTTCTCTAGGGCATACCATGCTGAGTACTCTGGGACATAGGAGGCCAGTCCACTTCGAAAAATCACCCTATCATCTGAGGAGGCTAAACATCCTATTGACAGCAACTGACAGAACTACGATATAGAAATCAAGGAGATGGAAGACATGAGAAGCACATCAACCATCTGGATCTACTTGACATTTATAAAGCACATCATCCAACAACAGAATGCACACTCTCATCAAGGCTCATCAAATTTCAACAGCACAGGAACAAAGGACAAGTTCTTCAGTTTACCAGATTATACTAACCTATAACTTTGAACATTATTTTTCAGTTACTAATTCATCTCATTGCTTTTACAATCCATATTTTACTATTTTATTTGTAGACTCTCACGAATAAAATATTTTCAAACACCCGCTGGAAATTTAAGTGTGGTACTTACCACTTTTCAAGCAAGTTCACCAGCAGAAGAAATCCTGAACGAGCTAATTCAAACCCTGAAATGTTCATAGGAAAACACTGAGACTCAGAGGAATTAAGTGGTTCTCTCTGGACACATGGCCGACACAAACAAAAATCTCCCAACTACCTTGGGGCTGAAATCACGTGGATTTAAACTTTCTCTTTACTACATCATCAGTGACCATGACAGGAAAAAAAAAAAAAAAAAAAGGAAATATTTAAAGAGCTCTATTGCATGCCCAGTGCTGCAGGCTTTTTAACGAAAATCTCATTTACTAACCAAACAATAAATGTCTACAGGCTCAGAGAACAAAAGTAAATGAATAGGTAAGAATCAGAGAGCAGGGAGCTGCCATACATGGCAAAATGAAGAATACATCCCACCCAGAGAAGCTGCTGGACACACATCTTAAGCAGCACAGTCAGCCAGAGGTGCTGGGCAAGGCTGCTCTCTTCCCGCTTCTAAAAACCAGATTATTACATTGAAATATATCATGCTTCCTGTCCGTGACTATTTCAAATTCAACACAGCCCTGACCAAAGAAACCACATCTGCACAGCAAGCCCTCTCATGTGCAGGGTATTTTACACACATCCTCTCATTAAATCTTACCAGAGCCACAGTTTTAATAAATGAGGCAACTGTCACTCAGAGATTTAAGATGTTGTCCACAAAATAGGAGGTAGAGTTGCAATGCAAGACTGTTTAATTAATACCTCCATCACCCTTTTCTCCTTCTCCCGCAAATAGCTTCTTGAACCTTCAGCTCCTTTCTTGCTCAGAGGAAAATAATTTCGTACCTGAATTCCCACTCAGGTGTTCAATGATTTAATCCATTGTCCCTCCAGGGACAACTCCATTGTACACATGGGTTCCTAAAGATGAACAACTTCACACAAAGGACTCATTCCCCATGGTGGATGTTTTGGTATTTGGCAGGGCAAATGGTGGTAATCTCTGGGGATAGCTTGGAGGGACTCCAGTTCATCCCTTCCTTCATTTCCCAAATGCCCCCCAACCAATAAGTACACTACAAAACCACTTGGGATACAAATGTCACTTAAAGCCACCTTCAAATAAACGTTCAGTTCAAATTAAAAAACCACTATGGGGATCTCTCACAGTGTTCACAAACATATCACATTATATATGCCTAGTACTGTGACTGGCTTATACAGCAGACATTTAATAAGCAATATTATTTGTTACGGTTTTTATTAACTGCTATTCTAAGTCCAGTTTTTATATCGAATGCAATGACATAGTGAAATTCAGATGATATTTTCCCCAGCTTTTGGCCTCCAAAGAGGTGGGAAATAAAACATCACTAGAAGAGACCAAACAAAAATGAAAGCATTATAATTCACTACTAAAATGGAGTATCAAATGGCTAGTTTGCTTGCTATAGTTGTCTAAGCAAAATATATCTGAATTTTACTTTTTTTCTGTTAAAAAAAAAAAAGCACCTGGAAAAAACTGGTGCTGATACTCACTACATAGCCCTCAGAGAGAATGAAAGTGGTTTCTCCTTTCAGCACCTGAGGTGACAGCAACAGACATCACAGACTGAGGTTTTTAATTAATGATTTTCCATGACTGTCAGAACAACGGCATCTTAATCACTGTTCATTAAATGGAGCTTCTGCAAACAGAGAATATATAATCTGACTACCAGAAAGAGGCATTTCCAACAATTCAGGCTCAAGTACAAGCTAACAGGGAGTGCCTGTGTGCCTCATACTTTCTACCTGCAATCATGTGACCCAATTCTGGATGCTCATCTACAACAGCTATTTAACAACACACAATTTTTATTAAGCCATCAAAATCCCAATGAAATCTTAATGTTCAAAACACTGTAAAATGAGTACCATGAAAATCTTGTACCAGGGTAACAGAGAGGTACAAGATTTTAGTAGTCACTAAAAAGACAGCCAAAATTTAGCTTTACAGGCCAGACACTATTTCAAGGGCTTCGCATATTTTAGCTCATTTAATCCTTGCAATTACCCTATATGAAAGCAACCACTGTTATCCCCTGTAACAGATGATAAGTCCAAACATAATTAAGTAACTAGCCCCCAATCACATAGTGACTGCCAGGAATGTTAACAGATTGTATACACTTCTACCCTGTTTACAAAGCTCATTCAGACACACCATCCTACCTAGTCTTCTTCATAACTGCCTTTCAAGGCAGGTATTTTTACTATTGACCCTAATTCATAAATAAGAAAACACACTTACCTAAAGGTCAAGTAATCACAGGGGTTGACATCAGAATCCAAGGCAACCACAGTAGCCAACCGGTCTCTAATACCAGAGAGTGCTTTGGTTACTCTACACTTGAAACATTTATGTACTACCCAATGTATTTTTTTTCTTTTCCTGAAAGTCATTAAATAAACTGAGTTTTTCAATCTTTACCATAAGAAGTTATAAGGGGGCATATTTGTTTTTTAATTCTATTTTCCTTAACTAAACTGGGTACTATATAACTCATCAGTGATCTAATGCATTCTTTAAGCAAAGAAAAAATCCATTGAAAAGTCTTTTTCAATAAGCATTAAAGATGTTCAAATATGTTCCTCAAGAGGTCTGAACATAATTTAAATAGCTAACACTAGCAGTTATTACTTTTCACACCTAAGAGCATGAATATAATTATGATAAAATATCAATCACAGGTATATACTTCAACAATTTATTATTTGTTGAGCACCTGTGATATTGATATTGAAAATAAAACACACCATTTTCATCGATATATCAGAGGCAAGGTTATTCCTGTCACTGCAATCTACAAAGCACTGTTATAGAATTATCTTTTTTTAATTTATGGAATTCTCAATACCTGCCTTTAGTGAAAAAATTTTTCAACCAACTGGATATTTCATAAAGCTAGTAGTCAGTCACTCAACTGATTTTATGACATATCAGTCAATTAGTTAATTATCTGAATATTACATAGTAAAGAATATTAACATAACTATATGTTTAATTTTATTATAAACCAGTCCATCAAAATAATTTTTACAACATTCCAATAAAAATGATTCACGAGATTATGTACAGATCCATCAATGCAATTTATTGTATAAAACAGAGTATTGCCTAGGTAACAAATTATTTGTAGAAAGCCCATCTAAGATTTCTAAACTCTTCTAGCTCCTTTTCTCTAAAAAGTGAAGCCGCACTTCCCAGTTCTGCAACCACCTCAGGCTCTGAGCAAGAGCAGCAGGAAGGGAGAGAGAGAGTGTGGATTTGCACCTCTCCATACTCCTCCTCCGATTCCTGACTCTCTTTTTCTCTGAAATAGCATCACGATAAGCTTCTATTGTGCACTCTATTTTTTAATTGAAGACAAATCCCAGTAACTTTTGAGTTCAATTGGCACTGTATTACCAGCAGATACCAAGATTTCTTACAATAAATTACAGTTGATGCATGTATAATATGTAACAGCAAAGGCCACCATCCATACAACCATAATGCACCAACAAAAATATGGAAAAATAAATTTTAAAAATAATAACTTTATTTAAAAAAAAAGGAATTAGAAAAGAAAAGGAATTACAGTTAACGGCCACAAAAATTGTGCAACTAAAGCTTTGGATGGGATAGAAGAACCATTTATTCAAAGAATTTAAACTTACGAGACTTTTTTTAATCGGAAGCTAGAATTTAGCCACACACACTCCGTAATTCATTCTCTCACTTTACGTTATGACATAAGCACTGGTCATAAAGGGAACAAAACTGCCATTAAATTATCATCATTAGAGTTAGTACTGAGCAGTTCATTTGCCCATAAATTAAGGTAAATATTACCTCAAAGCCACTGCTGAACTTTAAAGTATTGCTATAATTTTTTATTGCTGAATTAAGCTCAGCTTATAACTATCTGAAAATACTACAAACCAATTTTCATGTGTTGGACATGTACACTTTCAGACCTGGTCGGAGCATTCACAGACATTTTTATATGGCAGCTAAACCCAAACTGCATTTGAATAAAAGCACCTTACTGGAAACACTAAAGTGTTATACTTTTGTCACATAATAATGTGTTCTTGTTCCCTTCAGTATACTCCTACTTGATACCCCTACTTCTTTCCAAAAAGGATTTTACACAAATGTAAAATTTAAGAGATGAGCCAACCATCAAGTGTTTAATCCTGACTTAACATGGGCCCTGGTTTCAGCACTTCCCAAGCTGTATCATGAAGGCAGCGCCAGAGGAAATAGTAAAGCACCTGGTCAGCCCACCGGAGGGTGCCGTGTGGGGGAAGCAGGGGAAAAGCATGCGCGAAGCTCCAGTGACCAACCCTCAGCAGCCCCTGAGACAGCAAGTGCTGTGTGAATTAAGACAAGAAAATGAAGTATCCAGTTACTTGTTCTACAAGAAATTACAGTCTTCTGACAAGCTGGTTTATGACTCCTCTCTTTTCTGCTCACGGACCCTGGCTTGATACCTCTTAGGTGTCCAAACCATTTCTAGAAAGAAAAGAAAATGCATGCCTATCCAACTCCTCTAATCAGCTCATTCTGCTGAGGGATTTTTCACAGAACAGCACAGAAGAGTGAGGTTATGAACAACCACAGAACACTAAACCAAGTCTGTGTTTTTTTCCGGGACCTATTTAATTTCCCTGAAGAGCTCCTATCACAACCTCCATGAGCATCACGACAGTCAGTAAGGTCAGAATTCTGATAGAAAATGTCCATGTTACTTTTCGTTTTGACTATTACCTCATTTCCTCTATATATTGCAGTCTTATCTATATAGTAGAGTGTTATACTTTTGTCACATAATAATGTGTTCTTGTTCCCTTCAGTATACTCCTTCTTGTTCACACTAGCTATGGTTAATATGGTAATAATTAAATTACTTTTACCTACATCTTTATTTTCATACATTTCTCTTTCACAATGTCTTATTTCCTCTTATGACACCTATTACTTTCATCATTAAATTCTATACATTCTGAGCTCTAAAGCTATGCTTTTGGAATAGCCTTACTGACAGGCATGCTGGCTCAGGGACGGGGTTCTATAAATAAATCAAAACCTCAGTTTTCCAGCCAAGAGGAAGATTCATATCTACTGCTACATTTTCAATGACGGCTTATCCATTCATTTGATTAACAAAGCTTCACTGAACACAAGGAAAAAATACAGCAGCCTCCTCCCATCTAGGAATGCAGTTATTCAAAGGCAACAGCACAGAAACCCATTACAGTAACATTTTATAATAAAGAGATGTTAAGAACAATACATGAGCATGAGACAGAAAGGTGGTTCATTCTTCAGCAATATAGCAGAGGTCAGCGGGTAGCAGGAGGAGCACCCAGAGGTGTTAAGGTTTTCCTCCTCTGACTTGGAAGAGAATTCTCATTTGACTCTCAATCCCTGGCCCTCCTGCAGTCTGAGAATCTTCTGGGTGTGACGCCCTGTAGAAGCTAGCTGCTAATTAGAATCCAGGGTAAAGTCAAAATAAATGACAGAAGGCCTGCTATGTAAATACACTGCACTACTACTTTTCTCAATGTTAAAAAAATCTTTCCAGTCATTTCTTTTGTTATAAATTTGACATTTTTTACCCATTTGAAGCCAGGTTATCCCGAATCCTCCATGTCAGCCTCCTGTGAATGTCCCCATGAATATTCACAAAGGAAATACCTGTTCTCTTCTTTTGTAAGACAGCCCAATTCAGCACCCTTGAATTGATCTGCTAGCACCCTTCAGGCTTCCCCTAGTTAAGTTCCTCTGAGCAAAGGTCATTGCGGTACATGGTCTTTCCTCACATCCTGTCACTCAGCATGGCACAGAGGGTATGCAGTCTTCAACAGCATGACTCCTGCACCCTTAGCCTGGCACATCCTGATGCTGGCAGCGAGGGGCTGCACCATGCAACTGCCACCTTCAGTCAGCTACTCTCTAGGCCTGCCTGGCAATGAGCATGGTGGCCTACACCTCAGGATGTCACAGAATACCACAGATGGTGCCTAACTAGGAGGGTGAGAAACACAATTCAATTACTGAGAATTTCCTTTCTTCCTACCTGAGACACCTAACTTCAAGTAAAATTTCCCATACAGTCACACAGGTCTGGCTTCAGAGAGGTTCTTATTTCTCTCTTAGAGAAAGGCTAAGTGATTCTCAATCTCAATCACCAGTGAAAAAATAAAATGAAAACATGTTTCTCCAGCACAGCTATCCACATGGTCAGGATGTATTCTTATTTTTACTATTTTTAACACATTGGATTTTGTTGTCTGAGGTCCTACATAGATCTTCCATACTCTATATTTCTGTTCATTGGCCTGTAATGAACTATCCAATAATGAAAATCAACCAGATTTTCTTGTATATTCTTTTATTCTCCATCCAAGTTTTCTAGTCACAGGGAGACTTAATAAGCAAGTCAAAGTGTATGAGTCCATTTTTGCTACTACCACAGAATATCAGAGACTAGATAAGTCATATAGATCACATTTATTTTCTCACAGTTCTAGTTGAGAAATTCAAATTCAAGGCACCAGCAGGTTTATTTGGTGAGGGATGAATCCCAGAATGGGGGAAACTCTGTGTTCGTGCCCAGTAGAAGGTGGAAAATAGAAGGGCAAGCTCCCCAAAGTCTGTTTCACTTATGTATAGAAGTATGTATGCATTCATTCATTCATACTGGGGATTGAACCCAGGGCACTTTACCCCTGAGCCCTTTTACTTTTTTTTAATTTTGAGACAGGGCTTCGCTGTATTGCCCAGGTTAGCTTCAAATTTAACAATTCTCCTGCCTCAGCCTCCCAAGTCTGAGATTATAGGCATGTGCCGCCACCGCCTACCAAAACTCTGTCCTGTAAGAGTCTTAACCCCATTCATAAAAAGAGGGGCCCTAACAGCCTCATCACCCCTTACAGGTCCACCTCTTAATATGATCACAACACTTGAATCTACCAGGAGACACATTCAAACCACATCAGCAGGTCAAAGTTCCAGGGGATTAAACATGAGTTCAGAGAAGCCTGAGGCATCTGCACCACCAGTGAGAGACAGCAGCTCCAACAGTCTAGCTAGTGTCAGAGGACATGGGTAGAGGAAGGCTACACAGTATACAGAAGAGGGAGAATGAGATTCAGGCAAGAGACGTGGAGGCTACAAGGAGAGGGACAGAGAGTCTCAGAAGAATAAAGAAAAGCACATGGAAGAAAAAAGGAGTTGAAGAAATAATAACCAAAATTTTTCCAGAATGGAGGAAAACAGATAACATCTGATTTAAAGAGTTTCCACTGGAAGGAGAAAGGAAGAAATCAAAGCAAGCAAGAAATAAAACAGATATGTTAAAAAGAAAACACAGTATCACAGGGCTAAAACAAGCACGGTAGAACAGTCATCTTAATAAAAGTAAATGAATGAAACAACACCAAAAGATAGATTTTTCAGATTGGATTTTATTTTTTAATTTTTTTGGTGGTACTAGGGATTAAACCCAAGGCCTTATGCATGCAAGGAAAGCACTCCATCACTGAGCTACTCCCCAATCCTCAGATTGGATTTTTTAAAAATCATGACTCGAACATTCAACATTAAAGTGTGGAAGATATTCTGTCAGAAAAACATAAAAGAAAGCCAGTGTAGCAACATTATTATCAGACCACAGAATGTAAAACTAAAAACATCTCAATCCCCAGCACCAAAAAATAAAAATAAAAATAAAAATAAAACCAAAAACATCATCAAGAGCAAACAGGGGCCAGACATGATGGCACATGCCTGTAATCCCAGCAACTCCAGGAGGCTGAGGCAGGAGAATCTCAAGTTTGAGGTCCAACTCAGCAATTTAGCAAGACCCTGTCTCAAAATATTAAATAAAAAGGGCTGGAGATGTAGCTCAATGGTAAAGCATCCAGGGGTTCAATCCCCAAGGTGGAGGGAAAAAAAAGAACAAATAGAATTTATGTTAAGTGTAACAGTAATAGTGTACAGAATATACAGCAATCACAGAGGGAGACATACCCAAAAATGTGACCACAAAACATGAAAATAAACAAGTAACAGATCTATTAGAATAAATAAACTATTTGCACTTGGTAATTTACTATGCTCCCAACAGAAACAGAAGATTTAAATAATGCTTATTATATTAGATACAATATGAAGATATTCCTCTCAGAAATGAGAATGTAAATACTCCAATTAATAGTGCTATATTACAAATTATTTGTTTCTTTAGAATTTTTGAAACAAACTATTTTTTATTCTTAGCACTCATGAACTTGGTCATTCATAGACCCAAATGGAAAGCTCAAAAGTTATTTAAAACATGTATCAGATTATGCTCTTATTTCAATGTAATGGATAGGAACAAATAATAAAAGGTAACTAGAAGAGATTCCACAATCTGAAATCTAATAAACTGAATATATATTGTGTAAAAATGACTAACAGTGATTTAAAGAAGAAATAATAAAAGTAACTCCAAATACTTAAAGCATAATGAGAAGGAAAGAATTCATGCCAAACTTTATGAAATATACCTGAACAGCAAGAGTTGGAAATTCTGAATTTTAAATGTTTCCCAGAAAATAATAAATAAAAATTAAGCGAATAACTAAGTGAACACTAAATCCATTATAAAGGACAAAAGCAGGAGAAGAGTCAGAAAAGAGAATTCAGGTAATGAAAACAAAGGTCGATATCAGTGAACTGGAAGAAAATTAATCAACTGAACTGATTAATAAACCACCAAGTAGAGCTTAGACAGGGCAAATAATTTGGAAGAGCCTCAGGCAAGACTGCAGGGTGGGAGGGAGGGATCACTGCCTCACACCATTTAAAAACTAGATAAAGCTATGGAAGTAATGAGTCAGGAAACAGTAAGAATTTAAAACAAGTGAATTAATAAAATGAGAGAGTGCTGGAAATACCAAAATGTCATCTTTAAAGTGCTGAGAGGAAAAGCAATCATCCTAAAATTCTTCACCAGGCAGTAAATATCTTTGAAGATTGTGGCAAAATAAAGACTTCTCTAGAAAGACAAAAAAGCTGAAAGAATTCGTTACCCACAGACCATTAGAAAAAAGAAATCCAGCCAAAAAGGTAACAGAGAACATTAATGGGAGAGTTCTGCCAAGGTATCATGGATGCAACCAATATACATAAAATCAATATGATTTTTCTGTACTATAATCACCAATATGGGAAATATGGCACTAAGCAAAGACTAATAATAACCATCCTTCTGAGGTCACAAATTTAAAAAAAAAATGTATCAAGGAATTAATCTATTAAATACTACATAAAATTCTCAGGAGAAACTTAAAATCTTAAAGGATGTTTTAAAAACCCTATAAATAGAAAGAGAAGATGCCTATGAACAGAATGAATTAACATTTTAAAGATGCCAATGCTCCCTAAAATTAATTGATATCTTCAGAACATTTCCTATAACATCCCATCAGGAATTTGATGATGCTTGAAAATTAATTCTAAAACACACATGGGGAGGGGGGAGAAAATCAATAGCTTAGACATTATTTGAAGAAAATAAAGCCAAAGTTAGAAGGGGCTTATCCTGCCAGATATTATAATTACGTTACAGTAATTATGTACAGTTAAAAAAGAAGAATCAAGAAGTCAAGAAACAGAATACCTGTTCTACTTCCCTCTCATACACCTACACAACACATACATGTATACGTGCATGTGCACACACACATGTGCGTGCGCACACACACGGAAAGGGGCAAACCAGAGAAAATGTATGAGGTCAGTTACAGGTATCAGAATTCAGGCCTGAGGGAAGTCTCATGGTTCTATAACTAAGACATCAGGGTGACCAGGGAAAGGACCTGTAATTGACGCCCTTAACATGGGAGAATAAGACTCAAAATGCTCTAAAAGAAAGAAGCACCATGAGCAATCTAACATGTTAACATGTCCCAAACAGAAGAGAGTCTACCATGTATTCAGGGTTGCTTTATCCTTCATGTTACCATTTACTTGTGATTTTACAAAAATATGCTTCAGTTCATTGGCCATGAAAATCTCAAGTGGATCTCACCTCAAATACTCTTCAAACCAATCTGTAAGAGTAACATGATTATTAAGGTCTGAGGAACACACAAGCCACATTCCATGTTCTTTTGTGCACTTCAAATTGTCAGAAGGATGTCATTTACACCTAGTTTAAGTAAAATCCTGGCACTCATCACATTGTATTTACTGTATATTAATGCATAACACATGAAATATTCTATAACTAAGTTGAGAATGTAAATGAAAATAACATCATCTCAACTGGTTTTCTTTAGTTAAACTTCTTATCAGAGTTTTATATTTACTCTCTCCAGGGAAAATGTCCTTGTCAGCATATTAGAAATGTACGGGACATTAAATAAAAACCAGTGGTTATGAAGGTTTTTATTTTAGATTAAATCATGAGTGTCATTCTACATTTTTCTAGATAGAACATCTGGATATATTAAATACCATTTTGGAACAAACCTGTCAAAACTATTAACTATGGTTTTTCTTCTTCATTTCTCTGTTACAACAGATGTATAACAAATTGGTTTGAAATGTTTATCTAAAACTCAGGCATAGCAAGAAAAAGTATTATGGCTTCTCTAAGAAAAGAATATTACACATTTTATAGAACACCCAAACCACTGATTATTTTTCCCAAGCCCAAAATGATGACATATATGTTGTTATTAAAAAAAAAGTCAGCCAGGCGCCGTGGTGCACGCCTGTAATCCCAGCACTTGGGAGGCTGAGGCAGGAGGAT
>JAJEJO010000884.1:0-205275 GCA_020662805.1 Glaucomys volans | reverse complement strand
AGTTTCTAAAAAAAAAAAAAAAAAGTCAGTGCTTATTTTGACAGCATATATACTAAAATTAGAATTACATAAAGATTCCCATGGCCACTGTGCAAGGAAGGCACTCAAATTCATGAACTGTCCCAGATTTTTAAAAGGGTTAGGATGTAGCAAAACACCCGTGGGGAGAGAGGGAAGGAGAGAGGGAAGGAGGGAAGGAAGGACGGATTGCCTGCATTGCATCATTTGAGTTATGTCCAGTAAAGCCAATTCATATACATAGTTAAATACCATAAAGTAAACTATTCTATAAAAAGTGAGTTGTATGGTATTTCCCACTGCCCTTTCAAATATCATACATTAGGTAACTTACTATACAATTATAATTTTTTCATTTAAATTGTACTGAAAATGAAAACTTTTTGATTGAATCAGGATGCAATATTTATGAAGGAAAGTGAGTTTAACTCAAAACACAGGTTGTAACTGTGTCTTTGAAAAAATGTATACTGTAGAACCTCGTGAGTGCTTAAGAGAAAACAGAATAAAAGCCCGCATTAACATATATATTCTTTGTTGTTGTTGTTGTTGTTGTTTGGATGTAGATGGACACAGTAGCTTTATTTATCTTTTTATGTGGAGCCAAGGATTAACCCAGTGCCTCACACATGATAGGCAGGTGCTCCACCACTGAGTTACAGCCCCAGCCCAACATATGCTCACATACAATATCAGGAAGCACAATTATACTCAGTAAACTAAAACCCTGGATGGAGATGTGCTCTTTGTATCTAGATTTCACTGCAATAATCTGGGAAATACTTGACTGATGTGATAATATTCTACAGTACTTTGCTTCTGGGTGTAGGATGTAAACCACACTGCCAGCCCTTTCCAGAAGTTGCTTTCATCATGCATAACAGAAAACTCCTCTGAACATTTCACCTTTACCAAAAGACAAACTTGAGACAATATCTGAGATCCATCAACACAGAAAGTTTAAATCCCGAGAAGCTATCTGAAAGAAGATTAGGACTCATTTTCTAAGCAGTTTTCTGATGAACTATCTCAGTACATTTTGGAAAATGAATGTACTAAATAATAATGGCAACAATAAGACATTTCAAGGCAACAGTCTCTCTCTAAAAAGAATTAACGTACCTATGTGAGGTAGCAAACACTATCACTGAGTGAGTTAAAATCAGCATACTGACTTTCCATGAGAACAAAACCAAACTCCTTTGCTTGACACTCCAGATATGTAGAGATATGCCCCAAATTCCTTTCAAACCCAGTTTCCAACTCTCTGTGTATATTAATGTAGCTAAGCTGACTACTTAGACCTCAACCCCACCTCAATACCACTAAACTTGCCTTCCCCTCATGTTGATCATGCTCTTTCCCCATGTACTGATCTATTTAAGAAGTCAATTTTCAAGGTTCAATTTTTAAAGATGCCTCTTTGAGTCTGAACGCTAACATGCCACACTCTGAGTTCTCCACTCTGTGCTAAATGCTTTGTATAAAGTATTTCATCTTTCCAATACCTCCCCAAGGACAGCCACACTAATTACTACCATTAAGGGCTTGCTACATGGTGCCAAAGGTTTTATAGCATCACTTAATTTAACCTTTGCTACCAACCATTTTGTTATGCTTACTCTACAGATGAGGAGTGTTAACTGTAAGAGTGAAGAACAACACCTCTATGGTCTGAATGTGAATCCCAGTTCTACCACTTTCATCTTTCTACATCAGCAGTTTCCTCAAATGTTAAAATGTGTGTGTGCATGCACCTACATGTGTATGAGTGTGTGTGACAAACAAGGCCTTTTTCACAGAGCTGCTGTAGCCTTAAATAAAATCACCCACATACAGCAGTAAGCATACCATCTGACATACAATGGGAACCTGCTGAGTATCAACTACTAATTTTACCTCACAGTATCTAGCAGAGTGTTTTGCACATAGGAGAAACAAAAATATACTGCTTATTAGAGAATATTCCCTATTGTAAAAAACTGTTTCTTTTACAAGTCAACTTAGAGATGCAGTTTGTAACTTCAGATCATTAGAAAACAAGAATCTGAATTCAAAGCACATCTGGATTGACCTGATTGATGCATCTTTCTCCTTACCTGCTACTATAAGCAAGTGTACTGCACAAGCAGCGTGGAAATGATGATTGAGTCTATGTTCAGAGGGACTGGAAAAGCTATTTGCTTGGAAACACCAGTGGGAATTAGAAGGTTAAAATGTAATACTCATTCAACTCTGGCACAGAGTTTATAATATTGGAAAGGTGATAAAAAAATCAGCAGTCACCACAAAAAAAATTCCTTTACAGAAGCTTAATAACAATTTTTTAAATGTTCTCATCCAGGTAAAAACCAAAAATATTTTCAACTTGTAATTTTTATAAGATTCTATAATTATACATCCAAATTTAATTCCAGACTTTTACTTAGAATTTATGCATAAATTTAGATAAACCTCTAAAAGGAAGCTTTTCTTTACTTACATTCTTCCTTAGAAATTGTTTCTTTAAAGTTAAAATACAATTAGCTATAATGGGCAAAATACTGAAAGGAAAACAACATTCTCTGAGTCCTCAATGATGTCTTAAAAATTATCTGAATATTTGTACAACAGAACTCTCAAAGACACAGCAACAGTATGTAAAAGAAAAAATAAAATGCCAGAGTAAATAAACTTTTCAAGTAAACATTTCGAAACATTCCTTGTCCTTGGGGTGCTAAGAAAACCACAAGAGCAATTCAGTAAAGCCACCAGTCGACAGAGCACCATGCTGGGCACAGGCTGCTGTGTCTGACACAGGTCACTTCAATTCGCCTTCACAACAACCATGCAAGATGGGCTCCACTGGGCCGACTTCACATGCTGGTCTAAGAACCAGCACTGAGAGATGTCCTTTAAAGTAAAAACAAATGTTGATTTTCTTTAATGTTATAAAGCTTTCAGAAAATGTATTCTATAAATCTGTCCAGGCTTTTGATGACAGGTGGAAATAATTCTCTTGGAAAAGGAAATGAAGAGTATGCAGGTTGGAAAAAAAAGAATAATTTAAAAAAAAAAAAAAAAAAAAAGGAAAAAAAGTAACCTCTTTCCAAATTCTCTATTTTGATATAATGACCAGTAAAAGAATTCCAAGACTAGAGAAAGCTTAGAAAAGTAATTCTTTTAATCATAACTGAGGAACACCACAGAATTTCTTCATTAGTAGAGGCAAATGAGATAAACAGGAAGAGGACACATTTTAAAATATGTTTTAACTTTATTAGGGTACAATTTATAATTTCACAAACTAAATATGATTGGAATAGTAAGTTTTGAGTCATTTGTTGTAACTATGAAGTTTAATTTTTGTAATTGCACACAACCTTGTTACCGCCTCTACATTTTAGATGTAACACCACCATCACACTGAAAAGGTTCCCGTACTCCTTAGTAGTTGACACTGTCCACCAACTCCCAGTCCGGACAGTCCCTGATCTGCTTCCTACCACTAGTGTTTGTACAGGTTTGGATGCGAGATGTCCCCCAAAAGCTCATGTGTGAGACAATGTAAGAAGGTTCAGAGGAGCAATGTTTGGGTTTTGAAGAGTATTAACCTAATCCCTGAATTAATCCCTGATGGGATTAACTGGAGGCAAATAGGGTGTGGCTGGAGGAGGTGGGAATTGGGGCGTGACTTTGGGGTATATATATTTGTTTTTTTGTTAGTGGAGCCCCTCTCTCTCTCTCTCTCTCTCCTCCCTCCCCGCTTCTCTTTCCTGATCACAGTGATGTAAGCTGATTCCCTCCACCACACTCTCCTGCCATGATGTTCAGCCTCACCTTGATCCCCAAGGAATGCAGTTGGCCTTCTATGTACTAGACCTCTGAAACCGTGAGCCCTCAAATAAACCTTTCCTCCTTTACAGTTGTGCTGTCAGATCTTTTAGTCACAGTGATGAAAAAGGTGACTAAAACAACTATTTTACCAATTATAGAATCTCATTAAAATGATTCAGACAGCATTTGGTCTTTGGGGTTTGACCCCTTTCCTGTCACATAATTTTTTAAAGTTTTCTTAAAATTCAACAGATACTTTCACATATTAGTATTTTGGCTTTTTTAGTGTCAAGTAGTGTTCTATAACACAGATATACCATGATCAGGGTGGGTCCAGCTGGAACTATTATGAATAATGCTGATATGAACTTTCACATAAAAAGCTGTATGGACAGGTTATCTCTCTTCAACAAACACCAAAGAGTGGATTGCTAAGTTATATGGAAAATTGATATTCATCTTATAAACAGTACCATACTGTTTTCCAATTTACATTCCCATCAGCAACATCCAAGGGTTCCAGCTGCTTGCCATCCTTACCAACACTTGATACTGTTAGTCTTTTTAACTTTCACCCTCAAATAGGTATGTATAGTATCACACTGTGGCTTGAACATGCATTTTCCTGACAACTAGTAATGGTAAACATCATTCCAGAGCTTACTGATCATTTGTATATCTTCTGTTATGAAACATGTCTTCAAATCTTTTGCCCTATTTTAATTGGGTTGTCTAGTTAAATGTGTTTTAATAGTTCTTTATTCTGAATGCAAGCTTTTTATCAGATTTATTTTATAAATATGTTCTCATGTTGTACATATGGTCTGTCTTTTTTCCTCAGGTGTATCTTTCAAAGAACAAACGTTTTCAATTTTGATGAAGCCCATTTTACCACTTTTTTACAGGTCAAGGTTTTTGCATTTTTTAAAGATATCACTGCCTAATTAAATATTAAATGTCACAAGAGAATGACAAGGCTTTCACTTCAGTTTTACAATTCAGAATTCAGACACTCATTTATTATACTCCACCACCACCCCGGTACAGGGGATTGAACCCAGGGACACTCTACCACTGAATTGCATCTCCAGTCCTTTTTATTTTGAGGCAGGGTCTCTCTAAAATGCTGAAGCTGACTTTGAACTTGGAATATTCCTGCCTCAGCCTGCCAACTCACTAGGATTACTGGCCATTCAACATACAATCATAGAAAAACTATTAAATAAATTATACTTGATAGCAGCCTATTTTGCCAAAAATCACTTCCTAATCAGTGTTTTAAAGTACCATGGGGCCTAATAACTGAGATAGATCAGTCTCCATTTTTATATGTAGAATCAGACTAAGGAAAGGGGACCTAAAAAAATACATGTGCCAGCCGATTGCTTATTTCATATAATCATCATTTAAAAATTCTGGGAGGCAGATACTAGGACTACTTTTGCTTAGCCTAGTAAAGTAGCCTAGGGTTTAAGAAGATGGATTCTGTAGCTAGACTGCCCCTATTCAAAGCCCAGCTCCACTATGTCCTATTTACCTGATCTTGAAGTCACTTAATCTCTCTCTCCATTTCCTAATTGGTAACAGAGAAAAATATTAACATTTACCTCAAAGGATACTCTAAATATTAATGACTAACACATATAAGCATTTAGGTTACATACATAATATGCAATTGTCTGCTCTCCCATATTTATTTTACAAGGAGACAAAATGGATGATGGACATAAACCTATCTATCCCACGGCAAAGCCACTGGTGGTTCTCAAAACACAGTTCTTAGACCGGCAGCCTCAACCTAAACTGGGAACTTGCCTGAAATGAAAATTCTCAAGCCTACTTGAATCAGAAACCCTGTACATAGGGCAACAATGTGGTTCTGACAACACCCCAGGGATTTTGATGCCCTTTAAGAACCAGGGAGGAGGGCTGGGATTGTGGCTCAGTGGTAGAGTGCTTGTCTAGCACACGTGAGGCACTGGGTTCGATCCTCAGCACCACATAAAAAGAAAAAATTGAGTGAAAGACACATCCACAGATAATAAACAGCATGGGTGCTACAAGGGAGCTAAGAGCAGAGGCTCTATGGGAGTTCAGAAGAGGTCCCAGAGTCTCAAAGCAACTGTTCTGGAAGGCAGGGACCTGAGAACTGTCTGTCTAGGCATGACTCTCATAGCTGTATCTCAACCAGTTCCCACCGACCAGCCACACTGACTCAGGTAGTACTCATCATGAATAAATAAGTGGCTGATATGATCTTAACTATTGCACAAAAAATACAGCATAACCTGAATTAAAAGTTTACTCTCACATTCAAAAGCTATCAAACCCAAATTCTATAGTTTACTCTGCACTCCACCCAACAACTTCAGTTCTCAGGAAATAAGCCTACACACAAGAGACCATTTTAGCAAATTCTCCATGTGCTTAGTCCATCTTTTTTATTCTGGTCTGAACCTTCCATATAATTATCAAGTTAGGACAGGGAAGGAAAATAGGGGAAATATTCAGCAATACCAACACATTCACAAGCATGAAGGAACTGAAGAGCTCCATTCTGTTCTAGTGTCCAACCACAAGAAAAGTTGGTACAAAATTTAAAACATTAAGAAAACCATCCAGAAAAAGCAATGCAGGCAACTGTTAGGACAATAGAGACAACTGGCTTAATTTTGGTTTTGGTTTTAAAGAGTGTGTTAAGGATAAGGTAACTAAGTGCCAATTCAGTGGATACAAAAGAAACTATTTGAATTAAACGTCCACTTTAAATTCTTGCCCAGTATAGGTTAAATCTTTGCCTTGATGTATGATAAAGATCATTAACTCTATAGCTGGTAAACTTGAACAACTAGAAAATAATCTTCCTGGACTCCCCCCCCCATCCAAAAAAACCTGATACCTAATTTCCTTTATCAAAATAGCTCAACTGTGACATGATTCCGGTAGTGAAGAAGGTCATTTTGCAGTTAGAATCATCTTAAGGAAAAGAATAATGAATCAGAATATGTCAGGTTAAAAAGAATATAATGTTGTTTGTAAAGATGGGGGGAGTTCGGATGTGGGATAAAATGCTGGGAATTTCATATAGGTCAGGCATGTTGCTCATGCCACAGACCACCCATCCTTTATTGGACATTTCCGTGCTGCCCACAGTGGCAAGTGCTGTGTGGGCATCTAGAAGTTCTATGATAAACATGCAGCTCAGGTTTACCATCCAAGGTTGTCTTGCTAGATACTTCTAAGGAACCATGATTTTTTTTCAATACCATCACCATGGGCATTTGCACACCCATGTATATACACAGGAACCCCACACCCAACCCCAATTGATAATTCCATGAGAACCTCAGCAGGGAGGTAAGAGATAAGATAACCAATCCTGTGCCAAAGAAGCAAAGCTTCAGTGTTGCTATGCCTGACTTGTTAAGTCATGTGCTCACATGCAGTCTAGTCACTGCATTCACGACATCTTGGTTATTTAATGCCATTATATAGCTGATAAAAGACAGCTAGAGAAAACAGCAATTGCCATTGTGTGGCTTTCATTCTTCCAAAATTTTCAGTAATATTCCTTGAGACCAGAGCAACCAGGAATTCCTTGTAGAGCATTAAGAAGTCCACTCACTTTTCTCCCTTATTTCTCAGCACCCAGAGGCATCACAGCTAATTATAAGATACATCTCAAGGAGCTAATACAGATCCGCCAGACTCTTCCACTGCATACACTCAGGATACCCTGTACCCTTCTCAGCATGCACCTGCCCTCTCAGCCTGTCTTTACTCTGTGAGGCAGGCAATGTGCATTCCCAGCCCCAGGACACAGGCACTAGACCCATGTTAAGCACTCACATTATTCTGCATGAAACTGAGTTTGAAGCAATTCAAACCCAGGCCTCTGGAGACCATCCCCTTTTTTTTCTACTTTATTTCAATTAGAAGCATTCATGTAAGTGACCCTCTGTCTCCCCCTCAGAAGCTATCACCACACCATAGCATGAGGACATTGATCTTTCCCTATCAGGAAGCTCCACAAGATCCATCAGCCAGAAGCACATCTGTATTGTTTGGTTCTGTAGTTCCCAAAGCCAAAGTAGTACCTAGCATTTAACTGGGGCTCCAAATCTGTTGGCTGATGGGAGTGTGCAAAGTCATCTTTTCTGCTCCTTTCACTGAAAACAGGCACTAGTTAGTGTCACACTAACCCTCTCACTGAATTCTTCCCCCTAATTTTAGAGAGGATATAATGTCACAAATGGTTAAGAAAGCCTTCAAGCTGTACTAAAAGCTTTCTAGAAACAACCCTGAAAAGAAGCTCAGCCCTGAAAAGAAAATGCTTATGCCAAGAAATTAAGATTTCATGCCCACAAAAGAATTATCAGATTAATTTCAAAACTATAACAAAATATTGACATTTTTTAGGTCAATTTAAAAAATGTAAACATAAGCATGTAAACAAGGAACAGCCTCAAGCCATCAATAAGCCAACCTCTCCACTTTCCAAAGTGAGTGTCCGTCATCCGTGGACTGGGAAAAAAGCACAGATGATGATTGCAAGGATAATGGAAAGTGGGAAGAATGAAAAATATTTTAGCGTCCCTTGGAGCTTAAGACACTACACCTAGGGTTCGTACTCAAAACATTTAACCCTAGTCACTTAACCTAGTCAAAGTGCTGATTTGTAACCCTGTTATCCACCCCTGCTGATGTGACTTTCCGGTGTGCTGGGGCTTTGCTTTCTCTAGGACACACACTAGTGACTAAAAATTGAGCTTTTGCATTTTTCATCTACAGAAATGCCAGAAGTCTTGTTCAGTGAGCTTACATTACAATAAAATCCAGAAAAGGACCCAAGAGAGATAGCAGCAGGGACAGTAAGAAAGGCCAAGGTTCAACAAATCCATCCATCATAGGCCAACATGACCAAAAAAACATGAACAGGAGAGGGTGTCAAAACACCAGGCTGCTGATTTAACCATACGCTATGAAAGTAAGAAACACATTTTGAAAACCCACTCCTCTTTCAGCAGCAAGGTAGGCAACAATCAAAAGGTTGCTGAACCAGACAGGCCCATAGATTTATTGTGTATCATCATCTTTCCCAAGGAAAGGGAGAAGATCCTGTTCCCCAGCAATCAGAAACTGGAATGCCCTAATTGAACCCATTCTTTTGGATAAAAAGGCACAAAACCTATTCCTATAGTCTCCTAATTAAATATAAACCCCACTCAGTGATAGTTTTATTTATGAGTAACATACATCTTTTTAGTTAAAAATACAACAAACTTTTTTTTAAATTTTTTTTATTCATTTAATTTTGATCCATTGAACACAAATGGAGTACAGCTATTGTTTCTCTGGTTGTACACAAAGGAGAGTCACACCATCTGTGCATTCATACATGTACACAGGGCAATGATGTCTGTCTCATTCTGTTATTATTCTTGTCCCCCGACCCCAACCCTGCCCCTCCCTTCCCTCTATGCTATCTATCTTTCCTCCATTCTTGCCTCCCTTCCACCCCATGTTATGCATCATCATTCACTTATCAGAGAGATCATTTGACCTTTGGATTTGGGGGACTAGCTAATCTCACTTACCATGACAGTCTCCAACATCATCCATTTACCTACAAATACCATAATTTTATTCTTCTTTATGGCTGAGTAATATTCCATTGTGTATATATACCACAGTTTCTTTATCCATTCATCTATTGAAGGGCATCTAGGTTGATTCCACAATCTAGCTATTGTGAATTGAGCAGCTATGAACATTGATGTGGCTGCATCACTGTAATAATCTGATTTTAAGTCCTTTGGGTATAGGCCAAGGAGTGGGATAGCTGGGTCAAATACAACAAACTTTCTAAGCTTGAAAAATATACAGAAATGTTATGTTCTAATGTTTTCCACATATCTTCCATATTACCTTACACTCTCAATGTGGACCTATTCTATTCCACAACTGGATGAGACATTTTTACTGAATTAGAATAAAAGTTTGTGTTACACTCCAACTATAGCCAGCATTTCTTTCACTACTTAGAAGAAACTTCAGTGACTTGAAGCACCCACACTGAGCATTAAAGGGTCTGTTTAGTGCTCACCTACTATAACTTTCTCACTGTTGCACTGAAGTGATAAGGAAGGCCAGGGGACATTCAGTGACCTACTCCAGGCCATGGGAACCATTCAGCACAAAACCAGGAACAAACAGTAGCTGAGGGTCCAGACTCCTGGTTCTCACCAGTCCTGGGAAAATAGGCACTGCTGTCCCCACAGGCAGAGTCACAGCACTGAAACCTGAGAGCAATCTGTCAACAGAGTGCAGGGGACAGCTCAGTACAGAAATCCACCCTGGCAGTTGTCATAGAATTGGTGAAACTATAGTTAGCCCAACCTTTAGACACAAATAATGTATCTAAAATCCAAGTTCCACCTGATGCCCAGCACCATTCTACAGTCATTCAAACTGCAGACTATAACTATTCTTCCATAACTATTAAAAAGGGGGGAGGAATAGAGATAGGAAAATAAATTTTAAAAGAAAGAAGCTAGGAACCTATTACAGATATAAAGAAAGCCAAGATATTAGAAGTGTGACCTTAATTAAAGTGATTAGCCTTTTGGAAAATATACCCTTTTACCCAATCTATTAGAGCTGGAAAATACCACCAAGGTCACATTACAGTATAAAACTCTGATTTCAGAGCTTAGAAAACTGATCACCAAAAGATTAGAAAAACAATTCACATTAGGAACACCAACAATATTGATTTGTGAAGGGAGTTAGTGTGAATTCTATGAGGGAGAGAGCTGAATATGACTTACTCTCTGAAGAACAAATTACTAAAATTCCTGCTTTTTTCCTCTTATTTTTTAAAAGCAAAATGTACTGCCAAAAAATAAATTACTTAAAAGAAATATGAGAACAGTGAATAATCTGCTATGTGTACATCATTACCTATTAAGTTTGCATGTCTCACATTCTTGGGCTTATTTTATAAGCAGAAGAGTTTATAATGGTTAAGAACAAAGATTAGTTCAATTCTCCCTCTCGGTCCCTCCACAGACACACCACCTCTATGCCATAATTCAAAACTGGAGTCTCAACAGTAGGCATGCACAGGAAGGCTCTGGGCACTCTTTAATGCAATCAAGGACTACATATGAAATCAGCTGGTACTTACCTTTCCTTCTCATCATTGTGCTTGGACCTACATGCCAAGTGCCCAAGTGTCTCTAAAAGTGTCCCAATCCTCTATAGTCATTACAGGAGAAAGGGCCATGACCAAAGAGTTATCACTGGTCCAGCCCTACCATGCCCACAAATCGGCAGGCAGAAATGGGACCTCATACTCCCCCTCTGCAAATGGAATTTGGAAGGTCTCAGCACCAAATACAATAAACTGAAGACTTTTCCAGCTCCAGAATATTAATTAGCAGTGATTTCTTTAACCAGTGCTTCTCTGGCCTTTACTAGTCTCCAGCCCCACTACAGTCATGTAACTATCACAAAGGTCTTAACAAGAAAAAGCAAGGCATCCAAGCATGTGCCTTTTGCTTCTATCCACCTACCACATTCTGCCCTTCCCTGTCAGTCCACTTGGTAGGCCTCCTGACACTGAAACCCTATGATGTGCTGTCCTGAGAGCTTCTCACAAGGACATGTGTATGTGAAAACAAGGTTAGGACACCTGTGCACAACCATGCCACTTCCTGAAGTATTCAATACATACTCAGCAATAGTCTAACACAGGGCTTTGGATTTTGGGGACGGGCTAATCTCACTTAGTACGACAGTCTCCAACATCATCCATTTACCTACAAATGCCATAATTTTATTCTTCTTTATGACTAATATTCCATTGTGTATATATACCACAGCTTCTTTATCCATTCATCTATTGAAGGGCATCTTCAGTAGATGAATGGATGCAGCTGAGGGGTAGACTGCTTGCCTAGTATACACAAGGTCCTGGGTTCAAGCCCCAGACTACAAAATAAAGAAGAGCTGCAGCAACAACAATAGTAACAATAATAATAGCCTCACACAGACAGACTGTTTTGGAAAAGTGTTATGAAATGAAAGGCAGTATCAGAAATTTGTGAATGAAAGACTTCCATCACCGTGTTATCAGCACTATTCATTCATTGAATATTTCAGAGCATTCATAATAAAAAAGGCTGGTAAAGACATTTTATAGCTTTCCAATTAATTACCACAAATCCATCCACATATGCACCAACTCATTTGAAAAAAAATACACACACACACACACACACACACACACACAGAGTTATGTAGGTCCAGAGAAACATGAGCAAATGTATAGTCCCAGTTCCCAAAGACAAGGATGTTGAGACCAGTTTAAATTTGAAAGTTATTTGAGAAGCCTGCCAAAATGAGAATTTAACATCTTACCCCAAGAGACTTGGCTCCAGTAAAAACAGGACATGAACTAGAAATCTGCTCTTTTCTCAAGCTCAAGTACATTCAGGTGATTCCACAGCAGGCAGCTTGGGGACCACACCTTAAACAGTAGACTAAGAAAAGGCAGAATCTATTCAGAAACATTCAAGGAAGCACCTAGAAGTCTAAATCAGTAGTCAGAACAGGACTAGAGGACTTCAGGGTGCTAAGACACCTGGACACAAGCAAACACAGAAGGTAGGTCTTTCAGAAGACCATCAGTGAAAATGAAACACAGGAAAGAAATAGACTTGATGTGAGCCAAAAAGTTCTTTTAATATAAAATAAGAGGACCGACTAAACAGGACAAGGATGTAGTGCTGGACTGCCAAAAACCAGTATCTTAGATCTTTAAGTCTCATTTTCTCCAAACTTCCCTTCAGAACCACTCATGTGGCATGACTCTAACAGAGATGACAGTATGACTTCAGGAAAAAGACTTCCAAATGTATTTCAGTTGGACACAGTGGCACATGCCTATAATCCCAGCAGCCTGGGAGGCTGAGGAAGGAGGATAGTGAGTTCAAAGTCAGTCAGCAAAAGTGAGGTGCTAAGCAATTCAACGAGACCCTGTCTCTAAATAAAATACAAAATAGGGCTGGGGATGTGGCTCAGTGGTTGAGTGAGTTCAATCCCCGATACTCAAAAAAAAAAAAAAAAAAAAAACATGTATTTCATTTCTATCTCAAAGCTATAATAATATCTCACTGCAATTAAAACAATAGGATTTTAGTTATCATACAAACCCTTGGCTTACTAACTATACAACATGGCCCAGAGGAGCCTTGTGACTAGGCCCAGATCACACCTGTCATAAAAGGCAGAACTGGAGCTACAACCCAACTCTCCTGGTTCGCAGCCATCCAAATGCCCTGCAATCATCACATCTAAAGGTCAATGTCCCAATTCATCTCTGAGTCCTCATCAAAGGCCACATTCTGAACTCTGAAGCAGCCTCGTACAGTTTGACAGACAGAAAGCACCAGGGGAAAAGGGGCAATTCAATTTTCTAGAAATTAATTAAAACATGGATTTTTAGAAACAGCTGGTATCACACATCACCATATGCTGTGCGAGGGTGAGCATTACTTCTAAAAATATTAAAGCTTCTCTGATGGAATTGGATCTGAGATCGATCCTTAGCTGGCAACTCATACAAGGCATTTCACTCTGAAGACCTGTAAAAAGGCAGCTGGCAGGACTTCACCCATTAATAGTTAGAGCCCAATATACAATTCTCCCTTGAGCTGGACAATTCTAACCAGAACTTTTTGCTTGACATTAAAGCTGAGAAGGACAGGAAGGCCAGGTATGGTGGCACATGCCTGTAACCCCAGCAACTCAGGAGGCTAGGGCAGGAGGATTATGAGTTTAAGTCCAGCAATTTAGCAATATCCTGTCTCAAAATCAAAAAGTCTGGGTATAGAGCCAAGCGCAGTAGTACACACCTGTAATGCCAGTGATTTGGGAGGCTGAAGCAGGAGGATCCCCAAGTTCAAAGCCAGCTTCAGCAATTTAGCAAACCCCCAAGCAACTTAGCCAGACTGTCTCAAAATAAAAAATAAAAAAGGCTGGGGATGTGGTTCACTAGTTAAATACCCCTGGGTTCAATCCCTGGTACTGAAAAAAAATTTTTTTATAAATGGCTGGGTGTATAGCTCTGTGGTAAAGCAACCCCAAGGTTCAATCTCAAGTACCAAAAAAAAAAAAAAAAAAAAAAGAGGAGAGGAGGAGAAATGGGGAGAGGAAGAGGGTGACAGGGCGGGGGAGAGGAGGAGACAAGAGGGAGGGAAGGGAGAGAGAAGAGCTACCCCCTACAGGAAAAACAAAACCAAAACCAAAAAACCTTCCAAGCTACTAAAGCTTCCAGCTCCCTACGTATGTTACTCTGTCTTTTCTCTCCTTAAGACCTTCACATCAATCAAGATGTCTCACGTCACCAAATCAAGCTGCATTGCATTAGGCAGGACTCAGAGTTATGCATGTTTATACAAAGAGATAAATGTGTGCATACACATTTGTGTGCATACACCTGGCTGTCCCCAGCACTAGAGCTGCATTTAAGTTTGTCATCTCATTTTAGAAATAGATTAATGATCCAGCTCTGCTTCTATCAAAGAATTCTTTTAGCTTGGGGAGCATTTAGAGAGGTGACTGTGTCAGGAGAAGTGTTACATATTTCTAAAATGTGCGTGTGCTAGTAACAATGTTAAATACTTGCTCTATTTTGTCCCTTTAAATAAACATATTGGTTTGAATGACAAGACCATGTTCAAAAGAGGAAGCAGTCTCAAGAGAGGGTAACTTTCCCTTTGTCACATAGTCATATCTTGGGCATTCAATGATTTGTGCTTTATAGTGCAAAATATCAACTGAAAGGGACATCACTCTTATGACCAAAAAGAACTCAGAGCTCTTAGTTTCTTGTACATTCATCTTCAAAACCACCCTGTGCAACAGAAAAAGAAAAAAATGTTGAGATGTGAAGAGGTCAAAATACAGCGGGGGGAGTCTAAAGCCAAATCTCCCCAAACCACTGTGACATTACTGAGTCACCAGAGATTAAAAATAAACAACTCTTGCAGTTCCTGTACAAAGAGCCACAAGGCCACCCTAGATGCCAGGTGTCTTTCCTGCTAATGCCATCTGGAACCTCTATCTCAGGAGGTATACCTGGGTTTTATCCTTTGTTTGCACATTATCACAGAGGGATGAAGGGACGTGGTAGGATAATAAATACCTTCTCAAAATACCTTCAGAACATAGGCACTGCAGCTTATTTTTAACTGATGATACTCATAGCATTACATGAAAATTACTCTCAAATAAAAATTTTCATGGCAGTGTGACTACATCTAAAACACCTTGTAATTATGATTATTGTATTATTTCTAATTTTTAAAGTCAGGTAACAGGGTCTGCTTGCTAAAACTTCATTTGTTACTTTTCTTTCCCCAATTGAGATCACTTTAGGTAAGAAGGCCAGTTTCAGGACCTCAGCTTATAAGAGCTCTGAGTTGGGCCAGGAATGAACCCAGGAAAGCTGTTGTGGATCAAGGACCTTCTTAGAGCTCTGCCATTATTCCCCAAAGGGCAAGCTGGTTGTCTGCCTCTCACAGGAAGATGAGCCGAGAGCAGCCAGGGGCACAACCTATACTATGGGTGACTTGCAGCTCTGCAGCGTGAACAAGAGAACAGGACAGAAGTGCGTCTCTGTTGTGAATGCTAAGAAACATGACAGCTGATGTTTTTGTCCCTTGAGTGCACTGCAAGAACACAGGCTGGTTTTGGAATCTGGCAGATTACGCTGGTAGTCCCTGTTCTTCTACTTAATAGCTTAAACATGTTATTTAATTTATAATACCTACATTGCAAGGTAGTCATGAGAATTAGATGAGGAGAAGGTACATACAGCACATAATCCCAGATCTGACACACAGTATAAGTGATAGCAGGTCATCCTGGCCCAAGGAAGCAGACCAGGGAGAGAAGGGCAGACCCAGAATTCTGAAGTAATAAAAGGTCATTTTCAAGGCCTCCTTTCCCTTGACTCTTCCACAAATTAATGGGCTCAGAAACCCATGAGGGAGGGATATGGAAGGCAAATCCAGTCCTCCAAAGGAAGGTGAAGAAGATGTACTGGTGGCCATGCTGTAGTTGAAAGACTGTCAAACAACAAGAATCTGCAGGCGGCTATGGAAGCCTTTCCTCATAAAAACACATTAATGCAAAATATAACATTTTGCATTTAATTCCAAGGTATCCAGGAATTCTTTAGATACTTGCCTTTGGGTTACTAATAGAGGTTAGCTGTATATGCCTTGAAGTAACTGTGCTACATGGCCATTGTTTTACTAATTTAAAAAATCATTACTACCATTTGAAAAATGCATGAGCATGAACCTCTTAATAAAATGGCAAAACCAAACACAAGCAGGGAATATGAGAGAGGAGGACATGACCCAACTAGGGCCTGTCTGAAGCTGAGAGAAGCTTCCGTAAGGGGCACCTGCGAGGTTCTCTAACCTCAGGCTATCTCCTCAACTGCCCCTCACAAAGCTCCCCCTCCACATCACTCTGTCCATTCCCAAACATGGCCATAGGCCAGAGCAATCTGAAAATCCTAACATGGGCTGAGATTCCCTTGACATACGGAGGCAAAATGAACAGGTGCCAAGGAGAGGTCAGAACCCATTCCAGACCTGCACCTGCCGAGCACACAAACACGGGCTCCCACAGGCTCCATCTGCTGTGCGCTGCGGCAGAGGCCCCTCTGTGAAGCATAACCAGAGAGCCAAGAGGACATTTCCCCACCCCCACAAGATGGTCCATCAGCACAGGTGAAGGAGATCCCATGAGGAAGTCTAAAACAAAAGAAGAGAACAGCTTTCTGCCCTGCTTCACTGACAGCAGGCGGCGAGGCTGATGCCATTACACAGGTTTTCCCTTATTTCCTTGTGGTGATCCTATGGCTTAAGGCAGACTTCCTGGGGAAGGTTCCCCAGAAGGACACAGAGTGACCTCATCACTTACTTTAAAAACTGTACCCTTGATAAGTGAAGTCCCAGATAGGAAACTGATTAAGAATAAAGATATCTACCCCACCTCCGACTCCCAATTTCTAAACCTAAAGCCACTTCTAGAAGCTTGCTTGTCCTCCTCAGTCTTCCAATACCCAAGAGCATGGTGAAGGAGCACTAAGCTGAGAGATACAAGAGCTGGGATGAAGGCCTGCTTCCACCACTTATTCGCTCGCTGTCTCCTCAGTGGAAGGGTTTCCTCTCTGCCTTAATTCCTCACTTACAAATAGATTTAATCTTTCCTTGATTATCACACAAGGATGTTGTCAAAAAGATTCACAGGAAAGGTAGGAACACATTTTAAATAGCTCTGAACTGTTCAGGAAATGTCAAAAACCACCAGGGATGTGAACTGCAGGATGGGGGATCTATGTGGGATAGTGAATTGTAAAAAAGGAACCATGTGTTGCCACAACCCTGCAGCAATGATTTTGCTCGTCCACACAGTGGTACGAAGTGAGGCTCCCAGATTAGGATCTGGTGCAGGATCCAGTCAGCACCCTCTGCTACACTGTAGACTGCAGGGCAGACTGCTCCTACAAAGAGCCAGAGCACCCTCTCCTCCCCCATTCACACATGGGAACCGTGTTGAAGGAGAGTTACAGAGCTCAGTGACAACCCAAGAGCAAGCCAGAACATTCATGTTCATTAGAGTACATATTAGAGTACATGCCAGGCCCCTTCCAAGGAGGATGCACAGAGGGAGGGGACACAATCTGTCAGGACACCACTAACCAAGGCTTACAAAGAAATTAAATATAAAATCTTCATCTTGGACATGTTCTGAATATATGAGCTTCATTTAACTACTGCAAATCAAAACCGCCCTTCCTCATTACATAAGGGCGGTTTGGATCTACTTGATCCAAAACCAACCAAGAAATGGAGGGTTTCTCAGGTTTGGTCTTTCACTTCACAGAGCAGAGAATACCTGCATATGAAGTTTCCAGTCCTCACCCTTTCTCCACCACAAGGAATCTGTGCCCCTCAAAGAAATGGCTGATTACAAGGCCAGGGCATAGTATACACAAGATGAGTCTGAACATCTTGTTGTACCAGAACGACTTCTCAAAAAAGGGGGGTTGGGGGGCATGAGGACATGCTACATGGACACAGATGAGTACAGCAGTGAACTGTAAACCAATGGAAGAAGGGAGTTCATGAGTCCATGCCATTAATAACTAAATAAAGATGACCAAAAGAGTCTCTTGCTTACAGAATCCTGAAGGCAGCTGTTCACATGGAAGGTGTACAGAGATGGAAAACCCTGACTGTGCACCTATCACAGCAAAGACTGGACCTAAGCAAAAATCATCAATAGATGCTAAACCTTGTACTTATTTTGATGAGAAGCAAGGTTATCTGCATTATTTTAAAGCATCTCCCATAGACTTTACTGCAAGGGAATAAAAAGAAAACAGTTAAATGGTAGAGACACTGGACAGCATTCTGATGGAGTGATCAAAGGCATCCCCATCGGTGAGCCTTCCATGCCTGCAGATGTGGGATCCTGTGAAGGACACAATGTCAGCTCTACAATATTCCAACTGAGACTGCATAGCCTGAGTCAATCATGAGGAAATATCAAACAACCCCAAAAGGAAGACCACTCTAGGGAAGAATGCATTCGTAAAAATTGTCAGTGCCATAAAAGGGAAAGTGAGGCAACTGGTTCAGTTTAAAAGAAACTAATCAATGATATAAAACAAAACACACATAATAGTCTTATGGGGAAAGTATTACAAAAGACATCGCTGGGTCAACTGGCCAGGTTGTTATAGAAATGTCAGACTTGATTTTTTTTTAATTATATCATTGCAATCTGCTAGAGTTGATAATAGTGCTATGATTCTATAAGAGAATATTTCAATTCTTAAGAAATAAATACTTAGGCATATGGAGTAAAGAGCTATGATATAATAACATATCCTCAAAACAATTCCCCAAAACAATTCCCCAAAGCACTGTGTTCACGTGTGCACATGCACACATATGCCTATACATGGGTATCTGTAGGAAATGATAAAGCAAACAGGTTAAGCATAACAGGTAAATCTGAGGAAAGGATACATAGATGTTCTTTGTACTCCTTTTGTGTTTGAAATTATTTCCAAATAAAAGTAAATATGAACAAAAAATAGTGTTTTCATTTCCTGATTACATTCTTCTTGAAATATCACCGTATCTTACCTTCCAGAACATCATTCTTTTCTGAATTTCCTACTTTCTCTCTGACTGCTCTAGAGGTAAATTCTCTCGAATTCATTTCCTGAAACTGGTGGGTCTCTTGTTATCAGTCTATGCACGATACTACACAGAATCCTGCTTCAGATCCACAGTTTTGCTAACAAGATACAGCTTTAAAGAAAAACCACCAGAGAACCCTCTCATTCCTCACCCCCACCACTGAGAGGCCCACTCAGATGGAAGGGCCAGGAAACAAATGTTTTCTATTACACTAGAATAAGTGGAAGCTAGAATGAATGGATGGATTATTTTTTAAATTACTCAAAATAAAAGGGAAAATTGAAAAAGAACAAGCGTAATTTCACTCTGCAATATGTAAAAGTATAGTTCCTTTTCTTAAAAAAACTAAAGCAATGGATGTCATAGTTTTCACATCTTTGTTATCATGTCACATGCATATACCCAGCCAACTGAGAGCCCAGCAGGCCAAACTCAGAATCCATTATTCTCCACTTAGGAAGGCTGCCTCTTATCTCCCTCATTTCAAAATCTGGGATATTAAGAATCCCTGAAAGCTTACTATCTCAAGGAATAGGACAGGTCCACAGTTACATCAGAAAACCATAGGTATTGCCCAATCCCAATTAATATTCTTTCACATTTTTTACCTGCTATCACTTTTTTGTCTTGTAGAGGATAAAAACAATAAAGTTGAGGACACTTCTGATGGAACTCGGATATCTCACAGGTGGGGCCATACCTGGAAACAGGAGTTTGTCACTCACAAGTGACCTGGGAACCCAATTCCAGCATGCCAGTTACCATGGGAGCATTTCAAACTTCCTAAGAGATCCTCCCTTTTTAGGAATGCTACTGAAATCACTACCCACCCCTGGCAAATTTCTGCCTAAGAACTGGAAGCATTCCTCCCTTTTGGACACTGCAGATGGCTTATTTGCATATTATAATTCAGCCAGTTGATGACTGTTTGGGGGCATTATGGGAGGAAGCAGATGGGTGGACAAACTTTTTTTTTTTAATGTGTCACTCTGGCGAGTAACCAGGCTAATAAATAATCCCTAAATAATAAACTTTCAAATCAACTCATAAGGCATATTCATTAAAAGGTTGCAGAAAATGCCAAAATGACAAAGAAAGAAATAGCCTTGTTCTAGTTTGCCCAAAATTTACATTTGGGAATAATCAAAAGATGCCAGATCCCATGGCTCTACAGGGATATTGGCCATGGAAAACCAAAGTGGAAACATTATAGAGGTTGGAGAACAAATTTTTCATGAGCAGAGTAGAAGAAAGTATAAAACTGGGGCAATTACTGGCATATTCCCAGTTCAAATGTCATCCTAACTATGCCCCAAATCAGCAGATAAAGTAAAATTTGTTTTTGTCCTGAATTACCCACATAATAGCTTTAATCCTCTATGATTTAATCATAGAATCAGAAAAAGTATACACACCTGGTAGGTCCAGTGCCCCCCAGCTACTGGCCAGTCTTAGGTAGACTTAATCTCAAATAACTTTAAACACCATTATGGCATCAATTCTTATCTAAAGTTAAAGAACAATGATCATAATCCCCTTTTTTTTATCTGATCAGTGGCATGCACTGATCACATGCCAATAAGATTCTGGTGAAAGTAGTCCCTAACACTAAATTTCTGCCAGCTCTTTAAAATGTGAAATGAAGCTTCGATTTAACTTCATGGATTAAGATGTAAAGAAAATGGCTCCAAAATTTAATTTTTTTTTAATTTAAACTTTTAAAAAATAAATTGTGCCTACTACTCAATTTGGGTACTCTTTCCCTGACAATTTTTTTTTTAAATGTTTAACTCTTAGTTTCCTGACCAATTAAAAAAATGTCCAGCCATCTGTCCAATATTCCCAGAAAACATCAAGAGACTACATTATAGATTCAAAAAGTGGGTGGAAATTTTTTTAATATTCTGTGCTTATGATGATCAAGTGCTAGTTGAAGAATAACCAATACATTTTGTAGAATGAATGATGCGACAATAAAAAGTTATATACTCTGATTCCGTTCAAAAATACTCCCTAGGGTTGGAGGTATAGCTCAGGTGTAGAGTTTACTAACGAATGCAGAGTCATCCCCAACACTGCAAAAAATAAAAATAAAATCAGAGATGTGGACAAATATTTACATATAAATGTGTTCATGCCAATGTTCTATTGTGAAAAATTTTGGAAATAATCTAAATGCCCAATAATAGATGAATGAAATAAATTCTGGTTCACTCAACTATTCTTTTAATTATTTAAGCAGCACAATTTAACAATCATATTTTTTAAAAATATGTAGCATAATAAAAGAAATACTCTACCAACATGAAGTGGGTGCTCAAGAAATGAAGGCTATAAGGAAATACTCTCCTCAAAAACAAAGTCAGCCCTCTCCAGCCACTGAGATCCAGATGATTTTCTTCTCTATGCCAGAGTTCAAACTCTAGTTACCATCTGATAGATGTCAGATCTCGAGCAAATTGCTATTCCACAATTTGCTCACTTGTAAAGTAAGTGTAACAGAAGTTTGAAAATTAGTTAATATACATAAAATACCAAGCACAGTGTCTGGCACACATACATACTGTACAGGTGTTGACAATATTACTACCTTTCTGTACTTAGAATCTTCATGATGTTCCTCAGCTCTTTGGGGAATTTAAAAAAACTAATAAGTATTATTAAAAGTTCTGAATATCTTAATAGGAATCAAATGAGGCAAGAATGCAATTCAATATATAAATCCTTCTCTGAAACCTCTGGAAAACAAAAGATTTTCAATACAGAGCTTTTAGGGGCTGAAGGTAGTTCAGTGGGAGAACATGAGTGAGGCCCTGTTTTTGATTCCCAGGCACCACAAACCAAACCAACAAATGCAGAATTTTTCAGATTTTTCAACAATGATGACAGTGTATTGACCATGCTATATAAACACCCAAACCAGGTCTGGGCTAACATCCTAAAATCAAACACACAAACATTTACACAAATCAGGTAAATCAAGACTATAAATACCTACATATCAACAAAGGCAAGGTTCCTGTATGCAGAAGATTCACCTATTCCGAGCTTTATAAATCTGAATTTATAAATTCAACTATGAATAAGGAATCATGAATTTATTCTATCAATGCTAGATAATGACTGCAGCACATGACCAATTTCTGCCACCTCAGATACATGGAGAAATGATGACCATTTCCTAGCCCTCAAATCTGATAACATCCCATTGGAACAAGGTGTACTGAGGCTACAGTTGATAAATAAAGCTCTACAGGGGTGTTGTGTTCTGTGCACTGAAAGAGTGCTTAGCACCACCCTTGATCTCTGCCTACTAGATGTTGATAGCACCTTTGCAGTCATGATAACCAAAAATGTCTCCAGGCATTGCCAAAAGCATTCCTGATGAGAATCAGGGCCCTAGAGCAAAACAGTAAATAAACAAACAACTCCTTTCTGCTCCAGATTCCACAAGAGAACCTCAAACTACAATTTCTGCTAGAGTGCTGCTTATTTCAGAAAGTCTCACGCCTCTCCTCTACCCCATACTAGTCCCCAAACCACCAAAATGACTTTTCTAATTTTATCCCAAATTATCACAACATTCTTTTCACAAGTTGAGGCTGTAGCTCCCACTAGGCTCCACCCAAAACACTGGACTCCACCTTCTCTCATACTCACAGAACATGGTTGTGACATACAACCTTCCTAAGAGGCCACTTCTCACACTAAGGAGTGGGGCAGAGAGGTGAATAAGCTGCAGACACCAAGAAACATGCCCCCAAAGGCAAGTCATTGGTCAGTAGAAAAATCAAAGGTTTAGCTAGTTTTCAGGAGACAGGAAGAATCACGAAAATCAGCTCTTCCCAGAAACTGTCTTGCTAGCTAGGCACTTTGAAAATGTGATCCCCAAACAGGTCTGAAAAGTTATATCTGACAGCATGTTGGTGTGTTGTTGTTAAACTACATGAATACTTTAAGTCTTTAATATTCTAATTATTTCATGACAACCCAAGAGATAAATCAAGAATACTGCATTTCACCAATTTATTTGGCCATGAAATCCCATCTTCTTTCCACTCCATGAAATCCCATTTTCCTAATGAGAGTTCCCAGGGGCATCAGTCTGGGAAACAGAGACAGAGACCAAACCTCCAGGGCAACCCTGAACCCTCTTTCAAGGTATTGGGTTCCACTTCTTTCTAAACTAATCTACTATGTGTATAGTTTTATATACTATAGCACTGGTCAAAAGAATAAAATGGAAACATCTTAAACATCTACCAGTAGCATATTTGTTAAATAAATCATGGCATAATAATTCAAGAGACTGTTGTCCAAGCATGAAACAATGAGGAAGCTCTTTGGGTACCAAAACAGAATGGTCTACAGGGTGAAGTGAAAAGAACCAGGCAGACATGTAATATCATATTCTGATTGCCACTGCTGGTGTAAGAAAGGAGGGGAGAAACAGCATTTTCAGGGACTATCTTTGGAAACACATGACAGTAACACTGGTTACCTCCAGGGAAGAAGACAAGGTCAGGGAAGGAGAGCAGGATAGACATCACCATTTAACCTTTTGCACTAGGCTAACTGTATTATATATTTGTAAATTAAAATAAGTATATAAAATAATTTTACCAATCTCTGGAGAATAAAAATCAAAAACATTAGAATGTAATACTCTACAAAAATAGCAGGCTAGATTAGTAAAAAGGTCAAACATGGAACTGTACTATATCAGTGATGATTCTGTAGACTAATACCTTCTTGTTTAAGAATAAAGGAGAAAATACTGTTTGATAAAGCTGTAACAATATTTACTCTGCTTCATGATTTCATAGACTCATAATCTCACTATTAATTTGCTGTTATGTGCAGACTCATTTCTCTTCTCCCTCCTATAGCACTTCATAAAAAATTTTAAAAAAATACTACCTCCTCAAAAAAACACAACAGCTTCTTTCATTAGTTCAGTGCATACAGAATTAGTTCTGGCAAATTTCTCCTTGTTGATTCCAATGTCTTAAAGTGCTGCTACAACCAATTAGCTGGAGTTGGAAGTTATACCTATATGCTGTGTTTGTCCCCCAATGAAACAAAATGCAACTGCCACTTTTATGAAAGATGGTCCCCGACTCACTGTGCATCACATCTTGTAGTCGTCCTTCTTTGCTAATGTGGTGGCTCTTTTTCTGTTTATTTTGTTGCTGGTGTTGTTTTAGCACTGAGAATTGAATCCAGGGCCTGGCACACATGCTAAGCACATGCTCTTCTGCTAAGTTAATCCCCCAGTTCCTTTTTGTATTTGTTTTAATAAAAATCTATAAGCTTCCCAGTTTATCTTTTTCCCTGAAATCTAACTGCTTATCCAATGTGTGATAAAGGTATACACAAAATAGCTTAGTAAATAATGCTTTCCATAACACATTAAGTCTGATGTAGGATAAATGTAACAATGGGCAACTCTCCACTACTGATTAAGAGTCTCATAAGCAGGGAAACCTGGAGAAAGAAGAGGGCCAGCTTCCTCAGAATCATGATTTCCATAAATACCCCTCTGGCTATTTCCATAAATACCTGCCACTGAGCACTAATATTAAACTTCTTTATAACAGTTCTACGACCTTCCATACAATAAAGTAAAATGGTACAAAATGCTTTTTTTAATTACTACAACAAATTATCAACTGATTTACATGATTATACTGCCATATGACTAAGTTCCACCAGGTTAGCATTAAATTTTCAGTGGAAAAAATTATTTTAATGAAGATTTCTTGGTAATGGGACAAAGTAGTTTTTCATTTAACTTCTAAATTTTTCACAATGAACATGAATAGGGGAAAATAAAAACTAAGGGGAAACTGATAGATTAAAATATTATATATTTGTAAAGAATCAATTTATTCATAGGAAATACAGATGGTCCATCATATGGTTTATTTGTGAATTGCTAAAACGTCGTAGTAAAGGCTTCATGTGAAACACACCTAGGCAGGTCCACAGCCTAGGCCTCTGGGAATTCTTACCAGGAGGTCAACCTTTGATTTCCCAAGCCCTGCAGTAACACTCCAGTAGTCTACTGGTGGTCACTTAGCAGCTGAAAGCAGGCAGCACACAGCCAGGGTCCATAGGAGTGAGGAGAGGGACACAAGGACAGAGGGACACAAAAATAGGGAGGTTAGGACATTCTCAGATGGACCTGATGGGGTGCTCACACTGCTAGGTGGTACTGGACACCTCCGTGCATCCCTGGAGGTCAGAAAATGCTGTTGTTGAGTCTCCTTTATGAGGGAAAATTTCAGTGTGTTAAAAGACCTTGTATTTTTGCTCATGTCTATTTGTGTTTCCACCAGCCACATTCCTGTTGTAACAACTGCCCCATATGAGCAAAAGCAGAGCAAAGAACAACTTCACTTAGTAGAAACAGTATCAACTTTGGGGACAGCAACTTCCATAGCCCACTTTCCAGCTAAATTTAGGAAACATCCCCAATCTGTCTGAACCTCAGCTTCTCCATTTACAAAGAAGTGGTGGTAACAACAACAACGGTAAAACACAATTTGCAACGTGGTTACTCTGCAAGAATATGCATGGAGTAATACTCTATGACACACAGGAGGTTCTCACTGAGTTTGGCTGCCTGCCCTTTCCCCCCAGAGTTTGCCCTATTACAGAAAACAGTTAGCCTGTCCCAATTTCAGAGCCACTAAAGATTCTGACACAGATCTTTAGTGGGCTAGTCCATTCTGCTCTCTGAAATCCAGCCAAGTCAATTTCCTTGACATAAGGGCTCAATCCAATCTTTCCCATTTCCTCCAACTGAGAGATCTGGCTAGCTCACTCAAATTTCCAAGTCTAAAAGGGGCAAGAATTTTAATTTTTTTTCTCTTTTCAGAAACATGCATTTCTCTCTTTCTCTTTCTCTCTCTCTTTCTCTATCTCTATCTCTTTTACACACACAACCATGCACAATACCAAGTTTGTCAGGACTTTAAGAACAGAATGCTTGAGACTTGCTAAGAATGCACAGCACTTTACAGCACCTAATAAAACAGTAATCAAGTTACAAAAAGAACCTTACATCCCAAAGAATCTGTTAAGAAAGCATGTCCCCTTAAGTTGAAAAGATAGATAAATGGCATTTTGCCCAGAGCTTTCTCAAAAAGAGTCAAATAACTGAGTTTACCCACCAAAGAGGGAGAAGGAGACAAGAGTGTAAAAGAAGCACAAAACCCTTTAGAAAGTGACCACACAGATCTCCAGGATTGTCGTCATTCATTTGATTTACCAGGCAGCCTTCCAAATAAGAAGCCAGCAATTTAGTGGCATTAAGATGAGCTTCACTGGCAAGGAGAGAATAAGGAAAAGGAAAGCTTTTCATGTTGCTCAAACCAGAATAAGAATTTCCAAATGACCATGTCAACACCATCACAGCAGTGAAATGCTGAAAGGACTTCTGTGCACAGGAAGACATCTGCTAACTGACCATTCTTCTCCTGCTCACCTCACATTGCATGCATTAGAGTGACCATTGGGAAGACCAAAAAACAAGCCAAGATTTTCTCCAATCAGTAAGGTATTCTGCAGATCGGATTTATTTTTTCTTTTAAAAAGGTCTTAAATATCTAGATAAAAAGGTCTTAAATATCTAGAAGAAAATCAATTTGTTCTTTATTTGGCCCAAAAAATCTGAGCACTCAGCAAAGCAAAGAATGCTGCCTTCCTCTGGGGCAGCATTAACAAATTAACAAATATTCAGAACTGCAGGGAACAGGCTGCTGGGGGAGGGATGATCATGTGGTCTGTTGTCAAAAATATAGCCATTGTTGTTATTTATCTGAACACAATATTTTGTCATTTAAATTTTCAGCAACATCAGCTGGATATTTGGTAAAGGGAAGCATAGTTGTCAGCCAGAGCTTGGATGGCACACCACTGCTTTTATGAAAAAAGTGGTTAAAAATTAAGTTGTTGAGTCATTCTGCGCTACCCAAGGAGGGGTTCATATGGTACTATTCTTATTCCCATAGTAACTTAAATGGAAACTGTCACAATGTCCAGAGCCCTTGACATCCTGCAAATGAAGGAGGAGGATGTCCTCAAATTCTTGCAGCAGGAACCCACTTGGATGGCACCAACCTTGATTTCCAGATGGAACAATGTATCTGCACAAGGAAAAGTTGATGGCATATAGATCATAACTCTGAAGAGGACTTGGAAGAAGCTTCTGCTGGCAGCTTGTGCCATTGTTGCCACTGAAAACCCTACTGATGTCAGTGTTACATCCTCTAGGAATGACCAGTGGGCTGTGCTGAAGTTTGCTGCTGCCACCAGAGCCACTCCTATTACTGGCCGCTTCACTCTGGAAACCTTCACTAACTAGATCTAGGCAGCCTTCCAGGAGCCATGTCTTCTGGTGGTTCTGAGCCCAGAGCTGGTCAGCCTTTTATCAAAGCATCTTATGTCAATCTGCCTACCACTGTTCTGTGTAACACAGACTCTCCTCTGCACTATGTGGACATTGCCATTCCATGCAACAATAAGGGAGCTCATTCTATGGGTCTGATGTGGTGGATGCTGGCCCAAGAAGTTCTGCACATGTGTGGCACCATTTCCCATGAATACCCATGGGAGGTCATGCCAGATGTCTACTTCTACAGAGATCCTGAAGAGACTGAAAAGATAGAGCATGCTGCTGCTGAAAAAGCAGTGACCAGGGAGAAATTTCAGGGTGAATGAACTGCTCCAGCTCCTGAGTTCACTGCTACTCAACCTGAGGTTGCAGACTGGTATGAAGGCGTACAGGTGCCCTCTGTGCCTATCCAGCAGTTCCTCCCGAAGACTGGAGTGCCCAGCTGGCCACTGAAGACTGATCTGCAGGTCCCACTGCTCAGGCCACCTACTGATCTTGAGTTGTTCTACAGACACTTATTAAGTAAAATGGAAATAAGATTATGGAAAACAAACCAGTTTCTTAAAAAAAATTAAGTTGTTGAAACTTCTCATGCAAAGAAAATGGAAAATACCAATGTTTTATATCTTCAATTGAATGCATTTAATATTGCCTTACTCCATTACTGGGACACAGCTCTCAGAGCCTAAAGCACATGGCATTAGAAAAGCAACTGCTCTTGTTTAATAGTACTGTACAATGAAAGACTGTCTCAATTTCATCAAGCTAAGAAAAAGGGCAAAACCTCCTTTACTCTCACTCAAAATAACCATAAGACAAGTAAAATGCCAGCAGAGAAAATAAATGAAGCACTGATTCATGCTTAGAATTGTTACAGTTTAGATATTAGGTGCCCCCAAAAGCTCAAATGTGAGACAATGCAGAAAGTTTGCAGGTGAAATGACTGGGTTATGAGAGCATTAACCCAATCAATGGGTTATCTCCAGATAGGGATTAATTGGGTGGTAACTGCAGGCAGGTAGGGTGTGGCTGGAGGAGGTGGTCAATGGAGGTATGCCCCTGGGGTTTATATTTTGTCCAAGAGAGGAGCTCGCTCTCTGCTTACTGACATCCTGTTCCCAGTCACTTGGCTCTGCCACATTCTTCTGCCATGATGTTCTACCTCCCTTGGACTGTCCATAGACTGAGACCTCTAAACCATGAGCCCCCAAATAAATTTCTCCTCCTCTAAAATTGTCCTTATCAGGTCTTTTCGTTGCAGCAGAGAAAAAACTAAAACAAATATGGACCTTAAAGATGTTACGATAGGTGAAAAATTCTGACAGAAAAGACCACATACTGTGTGATTTCATTCATGCAAGAAATGTCACAATAGACAATGCCAATTCACAGAGGCAGAAATACATCAGTGATGGTCAAGGGGGTGGGTTTGGGGGTGAAATGACAAGTGACTGCTAATGGGTATGAGTTTCTTTTCATGTAATTGAACAGTTCTAAAACTGTGGTCATGGTTGTACAAGTGTGTGAATACACTTAAAGCCACAGATGGCTTACTTTTAAACAGTACCCTAAGTGTGAATTGTATGGTTATGAATTATGACTCAATAAAATTGGGGGTTTCAAAAAAATAACATACTTGCCTACTTACAAATAAACACACAAATGAAATACATTCTCTTAGTCATTCTCCTATACACACACCAGCTTCCCTTTCTCTCCTCAACTTGTTCTCTAGGATTGCTTGTTCTCTATACTTCTAGAATTACACTTTGAAAATTTACTGTAAGAATCACCTGTGCATGTTGTTGAAAAGCAGATGATGATTCTTGATGTCTGAGTGGAGCCTAAGAGTCTGCATTCCTAGCTGTGGATCAGTCCCACACGTAAAGGTCGACCACATACTGGGTTCATGACAAATCCTAAGTGCTAAGCACTGAGCAGAGCTACTACCCACAAGCCTCACCTAGGGCACTCCTGGGGAGGTTTTTCCTCCCTTGTTCCCCCCAAGCACAGAACTGGAGAGAGGTCCCAGACTGGCCTTCTATGCCAGCTCAGCTAAGAGGCTTCTCACCAGGAACCTGTTCCCTCTGAGAATGTCCTCAGATGTACAGCCTGACCCAAAACTGATAGCTACTGACTTCATGGAGTTAAAAAAAAAAAAAAAAATGCAAAACAGCTTAAAGAACCACAAAGCAGTATGTTACTTTGTAGTGAGGGAAGAGTATCCACAAAAGCAAGATTTCAAGACATTCCTTGATGGACACAAAGGACAAAGCAGCTGGGCAGACTCTGTGGGGCCTCCTCTCATGGCACTGAAGGTGGAGGCCACAGCAACGGGCCTCCCCACAAGGTTTAGTAAGGATAAGCCCAGTTGGCAGAGGAGGAAGATTTCAGTGGCCAAAGTTAACCAGCACCTTCTGAAAGGCAATAATAAAAGCTTTAATACGTCTCAGGGATCCATTGAAATCTGGGTCAAAGTCACTGTGAGATCATGACATTAATGATGAGAAGCTTCTGTTACCAGCCATGGAGTCTCAGACATGTCCACACTCAGTTCACACAGGTGAAACACACTACCAACGTGACAGGAAAACTCAGGTCAAGAATTATGCAGCAGCCAGAAGGAACTGAAGTCAATAAAGTTCTACATGAACTTCACTTTCTTTTTGTTTTTTAAGTTTTTTTTAGATGTTGATAGACCTTTATTTTATTCATTTATTTATATGTGGTGCTGAGAATTTAACCCAGTGCCTCATACACACTAGGCAAGCGCTCTACCACTGAGACACAACCCCAGCCCCAAGCCTCACTTTCTATGGTGTTGTAGTACTCTGAAGATAACAGAATACTTTATTTCCTTGTAGAATATGGAATAAATTTTACTTTCCATGAACAATTTCAACAAAGACACGGAAAAAGAAACCAAAATGTATACACATCTATTGTGTACCCATGTTTATCCCATGAAAAAGGAAGTTACTTTCAAAAACATGACTAGTCAAGAAATTTAGAACTTATATTTCTCTATAAAAAGGTTTAGGAGACTTGTAAAAAAAGATAATGATCCATTTAAATATTACTTCACAGTCTTAAAAATCAGCATTACTCTACCTACATATTTCCTACTATGGTTTATATATGAGGTATCCCCCAAAAGCTCAAGTGTGAGACAACAAAGGAATGGTTTGGAGGTGGAATGATTGGATTGTGAGAGTTGTGACCAATCAATGGATTAATGTAATGATATGGATTAACTGGGTGGGAACTGTAGGCAGGTGGAGTGGCTGGAGGAGGTGGATCACTGGGGGCATGCTTTTGAGGTTTATATTTTGTCCCTGGTTGGGCTACCCATGAACTGAGATCTCTGAAACTGAGTTCCAACACACTTTTCCTCTGCTGCATAGATCTTGCCAGGTCTTCTGGTCACAGCAATGTAAAGGCTGACTGAAACATTTTCTTACAGAAAAATAACTGTTGAATTTTACGAAATAAAAAATTTATGAGGGGCTGGGGATGTGACTCAGTGGTAAAATGCCTGCCTAGCATGTGTGAGGCACTGGGTTCGATCCTCAGCACAGCATACAAATAAATGAAATAAAGGTCCATTGACAACTAAAAAAATATTTTAAAAAAACTTACAAGATATCTTCCTAATTTGCAAGGTTATTATTATATGAACATCAAAAACTAAATACATCTTTCAGGAAATGAAATTTGTCAAAGTAAATAAATCTTACAGAAACAGAGAAAATACAATTTTAATTGCCAATTCAATAAAGAACATTCATTACAAAGTAATGACAGCCTTTAACACCCTGGCTTTGACATCTTTCTTTATTCAGGCAGTAATTTTTTAACTATATTAGCTTTTACAAAGGTGTAGAAAGTCTACAACCTAAAAAGTAAAATATGTAAGTATAATGTATTCATCAAAATGTATCCCTTCAACTAAATGAAAACCTCACTTTGAGGAGACACTGCTCTATTTTCCATTCTGCCTCTGGGTCGGCAAAATCTAGTTTATAGAAGATAGCTTAAGTGTTTTTTAAAAAAAAAAACTTAGAAAACTTCCTAAACTTCTTAGACTTTGCTTTAAAAATTTTTGTTTCACACCAAAACAAAATAATCTAAAACACAATTCAACCACTATACTCACACCTCACTTTTTAAAATATTAATTTCCCCAAGTTTGAAGATCCTGTTGCATAAGGACCTGTCTAAACAGTCATTCATTCCAAATGTATTAACCACTTAACCCAATCTAACATTCAGATATCAGCTTTTCCATGTTTCTGGCTCTAAACCATCAACTCCTTGAAAACAGAGAACAGGCCTTCAATACCCCAATGCCCCAGAGCAGGTGCCTATTTAATACTGTTCACTAAATACATGAAAGGAATCTGAGCCTATGTGTGCACATAGCACTGATCTCCAGAAAGCTCACTGTTATTAGTTCCTTACAATAAGCCATCAATTAAAATGAGGAAAAGAAAGGGAGATGTCATTTGGTGTATGCCAGACTCAGCTTGCATTCATTTGTAATCCTTACAATACCTTGGGGAAGATGAATCAGGACAAGGGAGAACTTGCCCACAATTGCACCACTAGAATAATGCTGGTCCTTAATTCAAACTCAGGTCCACAGAGTTAAAACTGCTTACAGGTAATATTCTACAGACTGCCCAATCTAGGTAAACACAAATTGGTGGTACCAGGGACTCTGCCCTTAATGTAGCAAATCAATACTTCAGCAATGGACCTAAGTTAGAAAGTGCCTTTGACAGTAGCCAATCACATGTCTGGAGCTCTCAGAGGCCACAAACATGATTCCATGAGAGCACAGGTATGGTGCATCTTGCTGGGGCTTTCAAGAACATACCACCCACTCTGCTCATTAATGTGCCTCATCAGGATGAGCTGCGGGCCCTTCTCTAGAGCAGCCTCTGCTCCACAATGGCTCTGCAATGTGATTTATAACATTTTTTCAAAGCCCACAATCTCAATAATTCTCCTCAAACCCATATCAAGTGTTGCCCATTAGGTATTCACAGACATGATATGACCTGAAGATCCATTTAGGACCCACAGGTATTTTCAGGCCTTTACTAAACATCCACCCTGGGCTCCTCTTCCCACTGGCTCCAGCTGACAGAGGCCACCCATCAAGGTCCCCAGCTCTCCACAGCCCATCTTGTCTGGCAGGCTTCTCTCTACCTGCTCGGCTTACACAGTCATCTAATTTACAGTCCTGCCCTTGCCAGAGTTTTATGGGTACAGAGACCATAAACCAAACAGTCTCTGATGATCTTCTTGAACAAGGCTGAGCATCTTTGCTCTTTCCTTCTCTTTGGTCCCAACTCTCCTTGGCAACAATCCCAGGAAAATTTCAACCTTTGCTTATCTGGTGATTGTACTGAACGACCCTGATTAGCTGGGTTCAAGCTCTAATTCTTCCTCTTACAAACTGTGATCTTCAGCAAGCTTTTACATCTCCTCTATTTCCTCACCTATAAATGGGAATGCCATAAATAACCATTTCATTGGGCTGTGGAAATTGCTGCTCATTAAGTGCTCAAGTTTACCACTGTGCATGAAGACTGACAGAGCAGATCTCCTATACATGTATGGACCTCCAACCACTAAACCAGAGCTGCTTTCCTCAAAAATTTTTATTTATCAAAAGAGCAAGGCAGCCATGTATAATGGAATTTTATGTCCACATTAACTAGAGCTAAAAAGGATTGATTAAATCACATTTCCACTTCTTACTGAAAATAATTCGTGTTTTCCCCCACGTAATTTCAACCTCAAATCCAGCTGACAACTCTTGCTTTGAGCTTTGAGGAATAATTTAATTTGCTTTCTTGAAACAACAATGTAAGGGGAGATAGTACAAAAATCAAAAGCACTTGCAACTCTCAAATTTCAGGGCTCTGTTTTTGACAACACTGTGCCTAGAGAATGTCAAAGCAGCTTAAAATATCACGGTGCTTCATGAATCAACAAATTGTCACTTCACTTGAGTCAAAACCAAAATACTTGCTGCTCCCAACTTATTGGGTGAGAAAGAATCAAGTCTTGTAAATTTTATCCATCAGAATTTCCATTAATAAGTCTTCGCAATAACATTTTATATAAAGAGGGCAGCCTACAAATTCCAAATTCAAAAAAGAGATTCTATTCCTAAATATTTAACTTTCTCAGTTGTTTACATGTAAGTGCAAATTGGTCTCTCAAACACAGAGATTCCATCAATAGAAGAGCTGAGAGGAAAGAAAAATCTTGAACTTATCCAAGATAATGAACATTTCATATCATATGTCCAGCATGGGCACTAGTATTTGGGATGAAAATCTTCAGTAAATCATGAAATTAACTGCATTCAATTCATGAGTTTGATCAAGTTGTCATCACAAATTATTTTCATTTAGTGTCAATCTAGGCGATTCTGCAATGGACAAATAGAACACAGCAAACAAGCTCCTGGAGCCTGCTGGAAGTTTTAGTCACCCCAAATTTGAAGAAACAAGTCAAAAATACACTTATGTGTTCTATAGGCACGTGATGTAAATATATACATGCATAACACAACAGTGAGCCTATAAAAGAAAAAAATACTTTGGGAAAAAAAACTTACTGTAATCATTATTTGTTAGATAAATGTGCCATCATTTTGAACCATCATAAAGTAGTTCTTGCCTGGACACACAATCATCCTCTCCAGCAGCCCCTGTCAGGAGAGAGAGAAGGGGCTCCCAGCAGAGAACACGCACTTCTGAATCACTGTGGTGTGTTTCCATCTTTCACCTGAACTCATGGGAAATCAGAGGCCCCTTCTCGACTGCTGACCCTCTGCTTCTAAATCACCATTTCACCACTAGACAAGGAGCTGCCTTGACAAGAAATGGAGCTACTCAAGATACAGCTTAAATTTGGAGACAAATCATTTATTCATCTGTTGTGGTGGTTTCCTGCATTCTAGGACATGAGTGGGGAATGCCTGGCACTAAATTCCTCCTTCACTCCCATACAAGAAGCCGGGGAAAATGTCAAACAGAAAACGTTAGGCAGTTCAGACCTGAGGAGGATATTGAGCTTTCACTTCACCAGAGAGCATCAGTTAAATCTGATAAAAACTTTTTAAAAGATTTAGCTTCTTATTTCTTTCTGAGTTCAAACCTCTCAGGATGGCAGAAAAGATACCCAACTGGTACAGACACAAAGATTGGCAGAGTTCACACCAATCACAACAGAAAGCAGATGCTTCTCAAGCAAAGGACAGGCTAATAGATTTGGGCTCAGACTGCATGTTGTCACCATTTGAGGAGCTTCTGGGTCTGGGGAGGAGCTGGTCTGGGGAGGAGCAGAATCTAAGTATTTAAGAAAAAAAAAAAAAGACTCACCCAAGTGAAGCTAATGAACAGTGAGGATTGAGTTGGAATGAATTTGACTACATATATAAAATAAGTCAATAATGAACACAATCATGTGGTCAAGCATAGAGCTTTTAAAGCAGATAAAAGTGTACTGACTTTGATGGAACTAAGTCCAGCATATCATATGTATGATATGCAGTGTACCATATACTTTTCATTTATATATGAACATATATATTACACAAAACACAAACACACATTTAAATAATAAATAGTATGACTGCTCACTGAGGAGCTCCCTAGGCTGACACCTCTGCCTAGTTCTTTCTAGCTCTCAAATACAAGGACTTCACACTGAAGGACGCTGAGCCCCTGCAGGACAAGATCATTTCACCCTCCTCAGATCTCCAGCCTGCCACCCCATTAGGCACATTGCTCAGTACACGTTGGCTATTTGAGTTTTCCTTCGTACACAGAACCTCCCTGGCAATGTCAACAGGATGAAGTTTTCCTCCAGACACTGGTAAGAGCAGCTAGGAAAGAGCCAACAAGACAGTGTTCCAGCAGCAAAGGGATATTCACTATCTGGAGTTGGAAAAAAAAAGTCCTTGTGAAATACTACTAACACTTCTGTCCCTATCGCAAACTAAGCCAAGCGCTACCTGCAGGCCCCCAACTGGCTTCTGGGGACAACTGACCTAGAGAAACAGGAGACCTTTTCCTCAGATGCAGGAGAACATACCCCCACCTGTAGCCAGAGACCACAGTCCAGCACTTCTGTTCTTGGCACCGCTCAAGAACACTGTACCTTCATAGATGCCTGGCCTCCTCCCTGCAGGGACCTCCCCTTACCCTTTAAAACTGACCCCTAATCAAAACCTATGCCAGTTGCTTCACTCTCTTCCTTCACAACCACCACACCAAGACAGGCACCCATCCTTGTGCCACACCTGGTTAACAGGGAGAAGAGGAGCACGTGGCTCAGGACACAAAGCTAATCAGGGATTTCTACTGAGTCTCAAAATTCCAAGACTTCTGTCCCCAAGTCCTGCAGTCCTGCTTGCAGCACATACCAGGAACAGCAACAATAACAAATACAATAATGAAAATCACTAACGTTCTTTAGTCATCGTATGTGAAAACACTGTGCTAGGTGTCAGATATGGGTCAGCTCAATTCATTTTCATAACATTCCTACGGGATGTTGATATTATTCTTATTTTACAGATGGGGAAGCAGGTTAAAGAAGTTAACCTGTGTGTTCACTTGACAACCAAGAAGTGGATCCACAGTGGCGCCCAGGCAGAACCTCTTCCTGAAGCCTGCACTGCCTCTACAGGATACTGGGTAAGCCCAGTGTGGGCACTGCTCACATCAATTTTCTTATCTGCAAAATGAAGGCACTAGAGCAGTTGATCCCTTCCAAACAAAAGTTTTTCATCATGCACAGGACCAAGAAAGCCTCATCCCATTGTAATGAGAAGCTTTTAAAATGTAAAGAATTTTAAAATGAGGAGAATCTCAAAATGACAGACACCCTCAGCACTAGTCTTTTCCTTTATAGTATGGAAACAAAGCTAGAGGTATGTAACTACTCCTAAAGGCAAATGGCCATTGGTAGCACTCAAAAAAAATGGCACACCAAAGAAAACCTGGCGGATTCCAGAGACTAGGGAGATTAACAAAGCAAGAGAAGTAAAATATCCCAGCTCCTGGCACCTCAGTCAGGAGGACTACCCTTCCAAGAGGACAAAAATGAAGAAGGAGTCACAGTTTGGCACAGAATGATGTATCCTGAAGACAAATAGCCTAAATAAATCGGTGACCTGGAATCTGGAAACAGGCTAGCTTTAGAGAAAAACTTCAGTGCACCTCTGAGCTAACACCAAGCATGATACAGCCAGGTGCCACCTTGGAAAGGGTCCTATTGTTAGGGACTACAATGCCTCTGAGAATCAGAAAATCTAGCTTAATAACATCTCAGGATTCCTGTGGAAATCCTGCTGCACCAACTGCCTAGAAGGCAGACACATGAGGCAGGTGAGTCTTGGGGCATGACTCTTACATGAACTTGCTGAGGGGTTTATGCTTCAAGAAGCACAGGCTGCAATGGGTTGGCAGTGAAGGGCACATCAGTGTTCAGTGATCCTGCCTTCCGTGATATGAAGCAACACCAGTCACATGTAGTTTCATTTGGAGGCCAGGTCTCAAGGTGCAGGGATTGAGACTACAAATCATTTGATTCCTGCAACTGATCCTCCAATACAGAACCCTGTGGTTTGAGTGCTCCCACCACCTTCAGAGACATTCTAGGAATTCATCCATGCTTGGACATTTGCCACACTTAAAGTGGGAACACAAGCTCTCGGGTGTTAACTGATTCCCAGGTGGTACAGACTGAGGGATGCTGAGGTCCAGCTTCTGGGAAGATAACCCCTCAGCAGCAGCAGAGTGGAAGATCATATTGGTGAGGACACCATATCTGCGCGGGTCCCTACAGTGATCACAGGGGCACCAGGTCTGATCACCAAGGGCTGGTAAGTCTGAAAGGGAGTCCTACAGTGGGAAGGTATGACTCCAGACCCTGCCCCTCCCAGTGGAGTACCTAGATTTGCACCTGTCTACAACCAGAAGAAAAAAGCTTCAGGCCCTTCAAAAAGAGTGGAGCAACCAGTATCAGAATTTCTTTCAAGAAACACAGCTACTATCAACAGTGCCTGTGGAATTCCCCAACTCCTGATGCCACTCCCATGGTAGGAGTAATCACAGAAGGCACACCCTACACACTGTTTCCTACACATCAGCCTGAAATACCAGTGTCCCCACTCTTTGCAGATTTACAGAGACAGTGGGGCGCTCTAATCCCAATATGGTATGCTAAAACCAAATCACAAATTAGAACCAAAGAAGTTACGGAGAGATTAAACTACAGAGTCCAGCAGGAAATGAACTCTACATTACACAACAAGTCACACTGGCAGAAGAAAGCCACATATTATGAAGGCCACCACAAAAGCAGAAGAGATAGCCATCCAAAAAGATGGGCAAATCTCAACATAGAAAAATAAGAAATATGAAAAAGGTAAAATGTCACCTCCTAAAGTTCATAACTTCATAGTAATAGATTCCAAAGATATCAAAGTGGATAAAATGACAGAAAAATAATTCAAAAGAATGATTTCTAGAAGGCTCAATGAAATTCAAGAGAATACAAAAAAAGTTGAATTAATTAAGGAAGACAATGCAGGATATGAGCAAGCAATTCAATAAGAAGATAGAGCCTTTGATAAAGAACTAAACAGAAATCTTGGAAATTAAAAACCCAAGGAGTCGGATTTAAAAAAAAAAAAAAAAAAAAACTCAGTTGAAACTCTCACCAAAAGCATGAATCAAGAAGAAGAAATAATATTAGAATTTGAAAACAAGTCTGATGAAATAGCTCATTCAGACTGCAATAAAGAAAAAAATTAAAGGGAACAGAACATACAAGATCTCGGGAACTCCATTAAAAGACCAAATGTATTCACAATCTGAGTAAACAAGAGAAAAGAGCTATAGACTGAAGGCACAAAAAAACTTATACAGCAAAGGAAACAATCAACAGAGTAAAGGGAAAACCTAGAGGATGGGAGAAAATCTTTACCAGATATTCATCTGATAGTGGATTAATATTGAGAATATACAAAGAACTCACAAAACTTCAAAATGGAAACAAATCATTCAGTCAATAAATGGGTGAATGATCTGAACAGATACTTCACAAAAGAGGAAGCACAAGTGACCAATAAATATAAGAAAAAATGCTCAAAATCTTTAGCCATCAGAGAAATGAAAAACAAAACTACATTGAGATTCCATCTCACCCCAGTTATTAAAAACAAAACCAAAAACTAACAAACGCTGGAGAGGTTGTGGAGAACAAAAGAACCCTTCTACACCATAGAAAGGAAAGTAAATGAGTACATCTACTCTGGAGAACAGCATGCGGAACTACCATACCATCCAGCCATCCCACTCCTTAGTATACATCCAAAGGAAATCGAGCCAGCATACAAAAGAGATATCAGCATGCCTACGTTTACTGCAGCACTATTCACGGTAGCCAAGATATGGAATCAGCCCAGGTGACCCTCAACAGACGAATAAAGAAAATATGGTACTTATACACAATGGAGTATTATTCAGACATAAAAACAAATGAAATCTTGTCATTTGCAGAAAAAAGGATGAAAGAGGAAGACATCATGTTAAGTGAAATAAGCCAGACAAAGAAAAGACAAATATTGCATGTTTTGTCTCATGTGGAAATTGAAAAACATAAAAAAACCAAAGATGACATGAAAGTAAAAGAGTCTAGGAAGTGCAACATGGGGTAAGGGGGAAGGGGATACAGTACAAGGGAGTACATGATTAAAGCATGATATATGCACGTACGGAGTGCCTCAGTGAAACCCACTGATTTATATAATCAATGTGTCAATACATGTAATAATAGTAAAATGAAAGAATTACCATGTAATCCAGCAATCTCACTCCTAAAACAATTTAAAGCAAGGGATTACACAGATATTTGTACATTAATGTTGCTAATAACATTATTCCTAACAGTTAAAAGGTGGAAACCATCCAAATATCCAATGAAAGGTAAACGGACAGATGAAACGTGGTACACGTCCATACAATGGAACATTATTCGGTCATAAAAAGGAATGAAATTCTGATCCACCTTAAAAACATGCTAGGTGAAGTAAGCCAGACACAAAGGAGAAATGTTGTACAATTCCAGCTTTGTGAGGCAGCCAGAATATAAAAATTTAAACAAAGTAGAATACAAATTACCAAGGACTGGGGAGTGGAAGAGAAGGGAGCTCAAGTTTAATGGGTATAGAGTTAGTTTGGGATAAAGAAAAAGTTCCAGAAATGGAAACTGATGCTGAATCTCAAACCTACAAATGATTAAAATGGTACATTCTACATTATGTATATTTTACCCACAATAAAAAATGCCAATTTAAAAAAAATAAATTTTTAAAATTTTTAAATCAAACTCACTCTGAGATTGGTTTGCTTTTTTAAATTTTTTTTTTATTTATTTTTTTTTTAGTTGTCAATGGATCTTTTTATTTTATTTATTTATGTGGTGCTGAGTACCAAACCCAGGGCCTCACACATGCCAGACATGCACTCTACAACTGAGCCACAACTCCAGCCCTGAAATTTTTTAATTGTAGTAAAATATACATGGCATAAAGTCTACCATTTGCCAGTATATACAGGTCACTGGCAAAAAGTACATTCACATTTTGTATAAGAATCACCAACACCCACCAACACCAACCTCCAAAACTTTTTTTTTTTTTAGCTTTTTAGCTTTTTATAGCACACTGAGCTAAAATTCAAGTTCTCCTTTTTAAAGCTGAATAATATTCCACTGTATGTGCACACCACAGTCTATCCATTCATCTGTGGGCACACCTGAGCTGCTTCCACCTTTTGGCTCTAGAGAATGCTGCTGCGAACATTAGGTCTCAAACATCCCTAGGTAATGAAGGAGGCAAAATGGATTCAATTCATGTTTAAAGGGTTTTTTCTTAACATACGTGGAGATTGATCATAAACAAATCAAAATGGGCCATTTCTGAGTTAAGCTGGCCTCCCTGAGCACGGGCCTGGAGACTTAATGGCACATCCACAGAGTCACCTAGCATGGCACACAGGCACACACAGCACTGCTCCCTTCACAGGGCCAGGCTCCTCTAAGTTGGGCTCTTTGTGACTAAAGAATACAATAAAAACACTACCTTAAAGAAAATCGTCTCCTTAAAAATTACCACAAGGAGGAAGATTTGGATGCATGGGATTTAAGGTGGATTTTTCTTGACAGTACATCAATTTCTAGATAATTGGAGCACTTCTTTTAACCATCCTGTAGTTAGTTCAGGCATTTTTTAAAATGCTTTGTTATTCTTACAAAGAAATTTTTCCATTTTGGTTCAGGTGTTCCCTACCTTTTTCCCATCCTATTATCCTCCCAAAAATAGAATAACAAAAATAAAATAAAATAAGAACTCAAATCAAATGTCTTGATAACTTTTAAAATTTAATCCTTCTCTTGCAAATCAAATTTTTTCACTGCTAGGCCTCCAGGGGACCTGGCAACTTCTCACACTAGGGGTAAGTCTCACCTGGAATGCATGCCTTACATCTCTGGGAGACTGGTGGAAGGGTAAGGTGGCTTGCAGCCTCTGCATTTGGGATGTGCCACAAAACACTTGCAAAATGAGAAGCAAACATCTTCTAGCTAAAGTGTGCCAGGTAATAGTTCTATATGTGTTTCATGATAGCACAGCCATTAAAGGTATTGACTTTAGCTGTGATCTAACAATGATTTCCTAAGTAAAACAAGAATTTAGGCAATAGCAATTAAAATTACGCTTCATTGACTGGGATTTTGAGGTAAATAAGCTAAAGTAAAAAACAACCCTGATGATGATGCAGAATCTTTGGGGAGACAAGCCCATCAGGTACAGGACCACTTCTAATGGTCTCTGTGTTCCCAAGCAGCCTGTAAACAAGCCAGACCTCAGCCAGAAGGGACAGAGGACAGGGCTGGCTTGTTTAGGCAGCACACTGAGTGAAAACTCAAAGATATTGCAAATAACCTAAAAAGTAAAAAGCATGGGACATGGGAGCCCAAAGGCCCCATTTCAGGTATGGTTCCATGAATTAAGATCCCTTCTGTCAGGCCCTGGGGAGCCAATGGGATTCTGCCTTGAGTTCAAAGGAGCACAAACAAAAATGTATCATTGACACCACTCAGTCTTTTCCTATTTTAAATCTATCTATCCAATAAATAGAAATACTCATTTTCTGGACATTTTATAAAGAGTGCCCATGTGGTTTTCAAGTGGTAGGAGAAGTAGTCTGGGGAGGAAAAGTGGTTTAGTAGCTTATACCAGGCTTTCTGTAATGCCTTTAAAAACAGTGATTACAGATGTGAATGATTTGTAAGATTTCTCCCAAGTCTGGCCATTTCTCTTTTACAACTACTAGAACTGTAATTACTTCATGATTTGACAGAATCGAATCCACCACAGATGAATTTCCCACCACTGAGATTCTCTCTTTAATGGCCACATCCCAAGTTCCCAGGGGGAATTCAATCAGTTGCCTGATAAAGTGTAGCGACTCAAAATGACATAAAAATTACTTCTAGCTCCACTTAGGCAATCCATGAGACTGAAAACTTACAATCTCATTTAACCACTCACTGACTCCCTCCTCCTTCCCCTGAAAATACAGAAACTCAGTTATTGTCATAGTTTGTTTTAAATTATAACTTTCCCTTTTCCAAAGCATACTTGGGAAGATTACTCGATTTCTATAATGACTGTAGAAGACATTTTACAAGGGACAAAGGGAGTACCATCCACACTAAACAAAACAAACACACTCCTGTGAACCTGGAGAAACACACACATGCACACATATGTACACATGCTGAAACCAGTATTTCACCCTTTAGAGAAAACCACCTAAATAGGAGATGGGAGTCATTAATTACACTCCACTATTTCATGGAAAGCAGCAAGCTGCTTATAAGTCTAAAAATATCCTCTGAACATTGAGCCCTGTGTTTATTTTTTTTTTTCCACCTTTCTCCATTTAACTTTATGTCCTTTTGGCAACAGATCTCTCCTGATCAAAAAATAAGACATCACTCACTTAAGGCAATGTGAGCTTTAACAAGCAAGGAAAGATGAACCTGTGCATGACAGGCACATCCAGACCCAATGGGACCAGAGTTGTGACATGAAGATGCTGAGCCATGTAATAAGGAAACACGAGAACAGAAGACATCCAAGGAAAGGCTGGGGCAGCATATGTGCACGGAGTTAGGAATGCTGAGGCCAAATGGACTAAGTGGAGTGGATCACAGTGGTTGTCACAGGGCTAATGAAAGAAGAAAAATAACCTCCGAATTTAGAGAGCTCCATTGCCTACTGCAGCTCCAGTTCTTGTTACAATCACCAAACCCTGAACTCCAGATTCACTTGACATTTCACATCTACATAAACTTTATGTCCTTTTCCCTCTGTTGAGCCTTCCAAAAATCTCCTAATCTATAACATGAGGCCAAGAGGTTGTTTGAAATCCCAGTGAGTCCCCACATTGTGGATTTCCATGAAACTAGTCTTCAAGTCCATTCTCCACAAAATCCAAAACAGTGATACATATTCATGGAACCAGATAATGTGCTGAATATTAAATGCTGTTAGTAGTTCTGAAATCAGCATTCCCCTAGTAATACAGAACAAATACCTTAAAACAGGACAGAAATCACATCCCACACATATATCCTTAGCACAATTCTGCAGCTAGATTATCCTGTCTACAGTGCATGTAGGGCTGCCCCATAATTAGTTCTTTATTAAACTGTTCTCTGAAGAGTTGATGAGAAAGATGCGAATCTGAGCCAGCTGTGCTGCTTAATGCTCCAAGGGAGGTGTGTGTGGAGGTGGGTTATGTGAAATTTTGCTTCAACATTATACTATCATTGATGCTTTTGGGTTTTTCTTTATCCCCCTCCTTTGTCTTTGTTACTCTTTTAAGGCTGAAGAACATAGGACATTTAATTAAAAACAAAAGAGTTTAAGAACAGCAATGCTGAAAAGGCTGTGTTTCTATTAAACATTGATCCAGTTCATCGAGGAAGGCTTTGTGCTGTGGAATAAACTCCAGCACTCATGCAATTTTAATGAACATGCTCCTGCACCTCATTCCCTTCTTTGTGTTTAAACTGCGGCTCCATTGTCCTGAATATTTCAAACATCCCCAACACAGTGACTAAGAAGGCCAAAAGTGAGAATAGCGTCTTTAGGAGCCAAAAATAAGTTTTATGAGAATGTAAATACTGGGGCTGGGAGTGTAGCTCAGTGTGAAGTACTTTGCCAGGATGAGCAAGTCCCTGGGTTCAAAATTCGGGCACGGCAAAAAATAAAAAATAAGGAATGTAAACACTTACAAATGGACAACAAAACATCTTATTTTTTGTACTTCATAAGCAAGAAAACTGTTCCTATTAGGAAAAAATGAAGATCCACAGAGCTCATGGACAGATACAGGCCACACCTACAATATTACCTCCAGGTAACTTTACGAATGCCTTGCTAGAATCTGTCCCCCACCCAAGTATATCCAGCAAAGGCTTTTACAGGGATGGAGAATACATCACTTCAATGCCTCACAGAATGCCATCCTGTTATCAAACAACACTGCACAATGGATTCTGAACATGTCTTTGCACACACAGCCAGGTATCCCCTTGTGATAAAGGCCAGCAGGTAACTTAATCAAAGGGAATCACCAAATCACACACACTGCCTACCCAGAGAGGAGGGACTTGCAGGACAGAGAATACCCTCTGACCTCTTACCCTGGCAAGGCTGGGTTTTTTTACTTTTCAGTTTTACATGGAAAGCCCTAAATTCCGTGAGTCATTTCCAGCACCTTTAGGATGTTCTGGCTACTCAGCAGTTCCTCATTTTTAAGTGTCAAAAATTGCCACCTATGTTCTATAGTCCTGCACCTGAAGTCAAGTTCAGAAAGTATTTCCACAGCTCAAGAGAGCCCACAGTTTCCTTTGACTACCTTACAACCTTTTACTTTCATATTCTTCCAACCCAGGAGTTTTTTTTGGTCAACGGTCTGATGAAAGATCCAGTTTTATTTCCCAATGGATAGGTAACTGTTCACACATCATTTACTGAATAATAAATTATTTTCTCCACGATCTGAAATGTTGCCTTTATCATGTACCAAATCGCCACAAGTATACTTACTTATACTGCTTATTACTGGACTTTCAATTCTGTTACACTGAGCTAATGATTAAATGATTCATTTAGAGCCTACCCTACTGATAGTATCTGCCTCTGTTAACACAGTAACAAATTGCTGTGTTACTTAGGATGAGGCTCTTACCGTTTCTGTGCCATTTCCTCATCAGTAAAATGGGAAAATGGTATCTTCTCCATAGGTTACTACAAGGATCAAGCTAAATGGTCAGTACTATAGATGAGTCACTTTTCTTATCATCATACCCCAAAGTAGATACAGACTTGATCCCTGCCCTCAGGAAATAGAAACCAAAGAAGGAAATAGGCATTTAATCTAATGGCCACAAAATTAGTAATCAGAAACCATGACAAGCATTATCAAAAGGAGCCTGATCCCACCTAGCAGGTCAGAGAAGGGAACTCCAAGAAGTAATACCTGGATTAAGGGCTAAAGGATACTGCATATTCAGTTCTGTAGGGCACAAATTTCTGTTTGTGAGTGGTTTGTTTGTCAGGGAGAAACAACCTAACGCCCTTGCAAGGTGTAGCATTTGAGGGACAATATCAAACACCCCACTTCACTCATGCACTGCTCTTCTTTCCTTCCCCATCCCTCACAGCTGCCATACACACATCAGGCACTGCTGGTAATCTTCAGACCCAAGAAGAATATACAAGATGTTTCCAGACTCTCACAATTCCATCGCTTTTGCAAAAACGTCAGCCAAGTTCCTCAGCTTCTCTTTTTCCACAGGTTTGATGATTTAATATTAACAAGACTTCTCCCTAGGTAAGTGCTATGACAATAAGTTAACCATATACATCCCATAAGATACTACAGTGTCACTCCACATTCATCAACAAAGAGGGCATGGCTAACGTGAGTTTCCTGTGCGACATGAATGTCAGAGAAGCACTCACAGCAGTCACTGGGTAGAGTGAGAGCATGATGGTCTATTTGACATTTTGAACAAGGAATTTCTATTTAGCAGGACACATTACTCGGAAGACCCAAACAGTGGGACTGGGGAGGGTAGAATGTGTATTTAGCATGCAAGGTCCTGGGTTCAAACCCCTGCACCAAAAACAAATAACAACAAAAAGACCCTAAGACTTTCAAAATAAAAGGTAATGCTCCCACTTAAAGAAACACAAATAAAAACCCAGCTTTAAAAACTTTTGAGGGAGAATCACTATTCATTTGATAAATAGGTGATCTATAATAAACCTGTTACAAAAGTTTTTTAAAAAGATGAATGAGAGAGGAAAAATGAATGGAAAAGAAGGGAGGAAGAGAAGGAAAGAGAGTTTAAGGAGAATTTACCAACCAATTACATTTTGGAAACTGTACATAATTATACCCTGCTTCAAGAATTCTGAACAGTTTATGTTTAGGTCCTGAAAGTCCTGAAGTACACAATGTGCCTAACGTTGCCTACTCTAATATTTCGCAAACCTATTTAGCCTCTGTTCATATGTCTCCCCCATACTCTATCTACTAATAGAAGACTCCTTGGACAGCAGTCCCTGAAACTGAGGAGCTGGGGTTTTGTTTGTGTAATGTCTGAGCCCCTCCTCAGCCTTCCAAGTGGCAGGAACCAAGTGTGAAATACTGCCAAGTTCAGGTGTCTCTGCATCAGCTCTCATGGTTTTAAGCTACTAGCAGAGATGCTGGGCTGGGGTCTGAGCCCCTGCCAAATGATGCATGAGAAAAAGGTAAAACATATTTAAAACTACAATGCAAGAAAAGTGAATCCACAGAAACACAATCACATGCCTTTTCCCAGCCTGTACGCATAGGTAGTATTTTTCCATTCATGGCTCACAAATCAAGATAGACTTTATGATTCCAACAGTCTACTCCAGAGCAAGAGGAGACTAAAACAATGAAAAATTTATGACTCCATCTTTCATAAGCAGAGTTTTTAAATCCAAATAATTTATAAAGTAGCTCATTAAGGCATACTTAAATAACCTGTTAAAAGAAACAACTCTAACTCACACTTCACCTCCCACCAGCAATGCCAATAACAAGAGAAGCATCCCACACAACCCTCCCACTGTCACAGAAGCCATCTAAGAAGCACACAATGCAGAGTCTACAGGCAACAATGTCCCATTATGCTACCTCTACCTTAATTCAAAAATCACTCTTACGTAGTGATTATTTTAAATGCTGGATTATTTTCCAACACTTTAAAAGGGTCAAAACCTTATGTTTTGTAGAAAAGAAAGCATCAGTTCAATATAAGCTTCCAGCAAATTACTATTCAGGAAAACAAAATTCTTAAAATACAGTCTCCCCACTCTTTCTCAACATGCAAGTGAATATTGGCTCCAAAAATTTAAAGAGATTCTCCAGAAGCTGTTTTCAACCTAACCTGTGAAAGTGGGGCAGGAACAACTTCACTCCAGAAACAACTTCATAAGTGATTTGTCTTGGAGCTCAAAGCACTTGTCACTGAAGACACTGAGGCCCCAGAGAAAGCCAACCACCCATAAAGGCACACTTGTGCCCAGCAAGCAGCACCCTCAGTGTTCTGGGTGACTTTGCCAGATGTGTCCCCTCTGGGTGGAAGCTGAAAGTGGCTGCCTATCTCGTTACCAAGGCTGTGTTTCATGGTAGTGATTTTTCCATTTTGTTTGAGGTGCAGAGAAGGGGTAGTATTTTTCCATTCATGGCTCACTAAACCTTACGTTTTCTAAATAGAAGCCCATAGAGGCTACTAAGAATACTCTACATTCACGCTCAGAGAGGATCACTGGGAATATCTCTGATCTTCTTTTCAGTGTCTCCACCTCGCTTCATTCTTCTTTGTTGATAGGCAGTGCCAATAGTTCTTTTGCAGAGAAGCTAGATGTGAAAGATGCCCAGGAGACTCCTGTCTAAGAACAAGAGAATGCAATGGAACAGCTCACCCCAAATCCCAGTATCTTACAATCTCACAGAAGCACTGCTCTATTCTACGCAGGTCCCACTGCCCTCCTTCACTGTATGCAAAGCTCAGAGTCAATTTTGTGACACTTTTTCCTCAAGATAAGACTACAGATCTGGAAAAGAAAATCTTCATCTAAAATAAAAACCAGCAAAAGTCATTAGCAGCTTCTTATTTATAACACTTCTACTACATTTCTTGGCAAAACAGGAAAAGCAGCCATGCATTCAGAAGAAACCCCAAAAGCACAACTTAACTCAGGACTCTACAAAGGACAACGCAGGTGTTCCAGTAGCCTTAAGCTAAATGCCTAATAATGGAGCAAACCTATATCTATTTATAGTTCTAAAACTTGGCTAGACACTGGGTTTACTCCCCATCTCTGTGGTGGCTCCTAAAATTCTTCTACTTCTGTTTTCAACATAACATGGGAAAGTGGGGGCAGGAATAAGAAGATAATGAACTGGAAAGAATATTTGGTGGTAGATCTATCTAATTATCAAAGACAAGGAAAAACATGTAGAAACAAACTGTTCACTCATACACCCACTGACCAAAAACAATCACCAGTTAAATATTCATTTAAAAATATTCTTATTGTAGCAATACTACCTGGCATATCAATTCTACATGTATTTTAGTTACCATTATAGCTATATTTTTTATAATATTAGGCATAGTGCATATATTTTTTGCCCTGCTTTCTTTCACTTAGCAATAAATATTTCCTTTATCAATAAATATTGCTCTATGTATAAAACGGCTATGTAGATTCCATTATGTAGCCTTGCCATGATTTAATTCTCATCCCCTAAATGTTTGACATTCAGATGGTTTCTAATTTTTCATCACAATAACTATTAAAGAGGATAATCTTGCACACAACCTTTGCATGCTTATACAATTATTTTATGTAGATAGATTACTAAACACAGAATTACAAGGAAGTAAACTGATGTTTCAAATGAGAACCCAATGAGGGGGTGGGGAGTGAGAGAAGAATGGAGGAACTTTAGATTACGTTGAGGGAAATGAGAGGAGGAGGTGGGCAGAGGTATGAAAAATGGTGGAATGAGACAGACATCATTACCCTATGTACATGTATGATTGCATGAATGGTATGAATCTACATCATGCACAACCATAGAAATGAAAAGTTATACCCCATTTATGTACAATGTAACAAAATAAAGTCTGTAAAAATTTAAAAATATGAGAACCCACATTCTGACTGTCTTGTTAACATATAATGTTATCATCCTCTTAATCTCTGCCTATCTAAATAATCAAAAATGCAACACATTGCTGTTTGATTTCCATGGTTTTTTACATTTGTATTTCATAGTTCTTTTACATATTGCCTTTCCATATTCTTTTTTGTTTTTTTAATTGAACTCAGGGGCACTCAACCATTGAACCATATTCCCAGTCCTAATTTGTATTTAATTTTTTAGAGACAGGGTCTCACTTAGTTGCTTAGCTCCTACCATTGTTGAGGCTAGCTTTGAACTACTAATCCTCCTGCATCAGTCTCCTGAGCTGCAGGGATTACAGGGGTGCACCACCATGCTCAGCTTGCCTCTCCATGTTCTTGTGTTGATTTTTCTACAAGGTGTTCATCTTTTTCTTACTGATTATTAAGAGCTCTTGGATATTTCTTGGTTTAAGACTAGAACAGGACTCATGATTGAAAATTCTGGAAGCTGCTAGATCTGAAACCAGCTGATCTGGTTTCAAATCCTGACCATGCCACCATAGCCATGAGCAACTTAATTTCTCTGTGCTTCAGTTTCCTCATCTGAAATGTGAGGACAATAATGCTGAAGCCTCATGGGGTTACTGTGGGTAGTAAACAAGGTAAAACAGTGCATAGCCACTTTTTTACAATTTTTACAATTAAGGATGTTTATTTTATACTTACAAACCTACAATTCTATGCAAAAATGCTTTAACTGCTAATTTAAAAGTTATATTTTTAAAAATATGTGTTTCTCAGTAAACACAAACTTCAAAAATATATGCCTAGGATAATATACACACACATGCATGGACACACACAAGAAACAGGAAATGTATGCTCATTCAACAGGCATCAACTGAATGCCCACTATGGCATGGGAACTAGGAACAATGAATTACAGAAAGATGAGGCCCCTCTCTTTATACCTATACCTGGAAACAAGTGCTTGCAGAGAAGTGGGGCAAGTGCTATGCTTGGAGAGCTACCATAGGCAATTTTCAATATACAAGGATAGGTGCATGACCTGCACCAAGTCTCTCCCTCAAAAATATGAAGCTGAGACCTTTACAGGAGTAGATCAGTCAAGTATAAAGGTGAAAGACGGGGGGTGGGGGGGTGGGGGGAGTTGTTCCACAGATGAAAGACATGGTTCAAAGGCTCCAACGCAGGAATGTTCATTCCGGCACAACAAACCTCACTGGGCAAAGATGTCCAAGACACAGTACAGTTGAAACCTGGACCTGTGAGAGATGAGATGCTCGATGCCAAACTCCTTAATAGGGCTTATGAAGGCTAAGGGAGCTACAGTCACTGAGGAGTTTACACAGAAGAACAATATCAGATTTGCTCTTTAGAATGATCATTACTGGGCTGGGGATGCAGCTCAGTGGTACAGCACTTGCTAGCATGTGTGAGGCCCTGGGTTCCATCTTCAGCACCACAAAAATCAATCAAACAAACAAAGAGAACCCAAGATTATTACAACTGCACTTAGATAACAAATAAGAATAGTATCCAAAACATAACATGTCTGAACCTAAATCATGCCCCAGACCATATTACCTCAGTTACAGAATTAAGGAACTAAGGAAGCACAGGAGAGAAGAGTTGAAATCAAGTGACGAGTGCTCTTCTAGGGCCCCACAGGCGCTCAGAACAGGAACACTAGGAGGAGATCTGGCCTCTGGGCTTCCAAGTCTGGGCTCCCGCTGATGAGGTTCTGCATGGCTTGATGAGCGATGGCCTGGCTCTACTGTCTACATTATTCCAAGAGTTTCTCTTGAAGTACACCCCTATCTCCCTTCTAAACAAGAGACACAGAACAGATAACTCAGAGCTTCTCTAAACAAACAACCTTCCCTTTTACAAAAGTTAATCAAATCCCATTATGAACAGAAAACTCCTTTATGGTCAGAAAATGGTTGACCACTGATACAAACACCAGGAGGGGCATGTTTTTAACAACACAGTTTGGACACACTTGTGTCCTTATAAGGACATAGGAAAAGCAAACAGTTTCTCCTACCATACTGTGATAGCACCAAACAAGAGTATTTTTGTGACCTCTGGTCACCAAAATTTGTGGGGATTTCTCACCACCAAGAAGCAGTTCTGCTGTTGATGCTATAGCAAGCACCAGCTGGGTGCCTCCTAATCAATTCTGACACCATCTACATGGAAATAGCATCAGATCTCAGAGGTTGAGGACACAGTCCCACTAAACTGCCCCCCCCCTTCAGATGCCAATCACAAACTCAGATTATGGCTGTGCTTCTGGCCAATCAGCTAACAATCAGAATTTCCACCACTTTCTCCTTGGGTTCAATTAACTTGATAGATTGGCTTAGGGGCCTCTAACTCAGGGAACCATTTTACTTACATTTATCCATTTATTATAAAAAACACTACAAAGGATGCAGATAAGTGGGCATGTGAAAGAGATGTACATGGTAAGATATGGCAGAAGGGAGACAGGAATCATCCAGGCCCTCTCCCAACATGCCCTCCAGTAATATCCACATGTCTAGCTGTCAGGAAGTCCTCCTAAGCCCTGAGATTTCAGGGTTTTATGGAGGCTTCATTAAGTAGGCATTGCTGATTAAATCACTGGCCACTGGTGATCAACCTAACATTCGGTCCCTTTCTCCTCTCTGGAGGTTTGGGGTAGCGCTGAAAATCCCAACCCTCTAATCATGCCTTGGACCAGTCCCCATTCTGATACCTAGGGTCTCCAGTCACTAGTCATCTCATTGACAGACAAGAGACACTTCTATCATGCAAAGATTTCAAAAGTCTTAGGAGTTTATTTTGCCAGGAAAATGGGATCAGGACAAATTACACATTTTACAATATCACCGTCCTCAATAACACTAGATCCCTCAAAGAGGATAGCGTTCACCTTATCTTCTGCCTTTCATTTCTCCTTAAAAGTCTCAGGGTATCATTGATATATCTACCACTTGTGTAGCTGTGAATTTAACAAAGGTAGAATAAACCTTGAGTTCACAATTAACTCAAGCAAGAGCAGCTAGAACTTTTTGTATAAATGCTTGTGGTCTTTCCACTTATAAAAAGGATTTTAAACTCAAACAGATAATTTTATTTGTTAAATTAACTGAGTTAAGAGTCACTCAGCTAGCAAAACATTGCAATTTTCTGGGGGTATCCAGAAGAGATTAGTATTCGAATCATTAGGTTAATCAAAGATCATCTAATCCACTGAGGGTGTGGACAGAACAAAAAAGCAGAGGCAGAGGAAGCAGCTCCTCTTGAGCGGGACTTGCATCTTCCCTGCCTGCAGACATCAGGATCCCAGGTTCTGGGGCCTCTGGACCCCAGGACTTAAATCCAGCAGCCCCCTGGTTCTCAGGTCTTCAGCCATGGACTGAAAGTTAGACCCTCTGCTCCCCTGGATCTTAGGTCTTTGGACACAGATCGAATTACACCACCAGCTTTCCAGGTTCTCCAGCTTTCAGAGAATAAGCCCATTCCCATAATAAATACTCACACCTATATCCTATTGGTTTCTGTTTTGCTGAAGAACCCTAAGTAATATAGTCAGTAATATAAAAATGAATACAGGAGCCCAAAAAGTCATGAAGACAGAACTGAGACCGATTTGGGAAACAATCCAATTACTTCACCATATGGAAACAGCCTACAGAAACTGCCTAAGTTCACTTCATTCACTCATAGCAGCAAACAACAGGAAGAATATCACCAGACACCAGAAATCTAGATGTTATAAAAGGTAGCCAGTACGTATCACATAGTATCAGCATAACTTACTGCCTCATAAAAGTGGAGGGATAACAGTTATCAAATTTAGACGAACAATTGACAGATTTGGTAAGTTTTCTGTTTAAGGCACACCCACTAACAACAAAAAAGGAAACTCCCTTCATGTAAGATAGTAAGTATATGGTCAAAATGAATCAACACTATTTAAATCTATATAACTTGAGACTCAGAAAGTACCTGAAAGAACCAGTGAAAGTGAATGCATCTTTAAAACTTGCTGAACAATTCAAGTTTTATAAACAATAAGAGGCTTCTGTTGAAGCTAGAAAAAAGTTATCCACATCTATATCAAGAATTTTGGAGATGAAATAGACAAGAAGACTGTATCTCTGGAAATTTTGGACTGGGTTTAAGGTGAATATAATGACCATATAAAATTAAAAAATCAAAGATTTGAGATTTGTGAGCTTCAAGGGCCTAAAGATAGAGAATACTGGATGAGATGAATGGAAAAGAGCTTAATGGAAAACCATTTCATGCTTTTTAAACTTAATTGAAAAGTGAACCTGGAGACAACCAAGTGTAAGGTTAGGAAAAGAACTGGATCTCTGGATGAAAGGATATTAACTCTTATAAGTAAAATCTTGATGGCAGTACTAATGATGAACATCTACAGAAAACACTGCCTTCAGCTGGTGTCCAAGGATGGGGGGTGGCCACAGCAAAGGGCTTGGCCTTGTAGGTCTCTCTTGCCCAGATGCAGCCACTTAAGCAGTTGAGGTACGAGTGGTATAAATATGACCATCAAGCCACTGTACTCAAGAGAAGTGGCACCGCAGGGTCACCTCAGTGAATGTTATTGCCCAAGTCAGCCTTAAGCTGTGAGTAGTTAGAAGCCTGTAACTATAAACCAATTCTTAAACTTAAATAAATGAGAAGTTGAATGCAAATGTTATGCAGCTCCCAAAGAGCACACACTCCTTGTCACTCTCATTAGACCTGGCCAAATATAAGAAGAACAAGAGTTCTATGCAGACTGCAGAGCCAGGATCAAATAAAGGAACTTCCTCTACTCTCGGGGTTTGAGACTTCACAATGCCCACCCAGCATGATGCCAGTACTCTAAGGGACGATAACTGCTATGACTCCCATTCTTGCCTTTCACTGTGATGATCACTATGGACATTTCTTGTACATTTCATTCTAAAGTATGAGCAGATTATCTGCTACTTGCACCAGGTATAAGCATTATATCTGGTACTGAGATACTTCTTAGCCATCTAAAACTGCTCCAGCTAAGATCTATGGCAAAGTTGCCAGCTAGAGAAAGCTTGATATGAATTATAAAAAAAATCTATTTCTTTCACATATCACAATTCAAAAGAGGTCTGAACATATTGCCTTGAGATCTTTCGGAGGCCTCAGAACATTAAGAAAACCTGCTAAGAGCTGTGCACAGGCAATGTTTCCACTCATGCAGACCACAAGCAATCTGACACAGATATTGGGGCAGAGCTACAACATCATGTTTGGAATTTAGAAGTTATATTAAATGTAAAATGTTTCCTGAACCAGCTAATGATTCAGTGTCCTAACTAAACATTTTATTGACAGTCTGCAAGATAACTCAACTGGGTCTCACCACTATGACACTTTTAAATAGCTATAACTCTTTTCTTAAGTTTTATCATAAAGACCATATAAATCACCTCAAGTATTTTAGCTCTCAAAATCATTAGTGATACAAAGAAAATCTAAACAAATAAACTTTGAAAAGGGCTGTGCTATGGATATAGACTTTTAAAACTTTATATTTTTCTTCTGTTGCCTCAATATCCCCACACATAATAAGCTGTAAGAACCCATCCAGGTGACCAGGTGCACAAATGTGACAAAGCTGGCCCCCTCCTTAAGTTTCCCTCCCGCCCTCCCTGACCTGATAACAAACACAACGAAGATATTCCTTCCAGTGCTAGGCACAGAGGCACACACCTGTAATCCCAGGGACTCAGGGGGATCACAAGTTCAAAACCAGCCTCAGCAAATTTAGCAAGACTCTGTCTCAAACTTTAAAAAAAAAAAAAAAAAAAGTGGGGGGGGGATGCAGCTCAGTGGTAGAGTGCCTCTAAGTCAATCCTCAGTGAAAAGAAATTCCCTCCTACCTTTCCTTGTGTATTCCACCATGATCCCCAATAAAGACACTTGCCCAGGGGTCTTCCTTCACTCTCTCTCAGCTCCCCACCTGCTCAGCTGAGCTGCTCCCCTGACACTCCCCATGTGCCTCCACTGTCCAGGATACAGTGATTCTGTCTTTTTAGGACCTGAGAATATAATGAACTTTGTTTTCCTGAGCCTGTCTTATGTACCCTCCAGAGGCCATGCCTGACTGACCATCTTATAAAAGCACAGAACAAGAATGAAAAGGATTCAAAAAACAAAAAGAAACACTTAAGAAAAACGTGAGCTCAAAGAAATTCACTGTACCCAATTAGCATCTTGCTTATTTGGCCTTAAATTCAGAAGACAATTAACCCCAGGAAGTCCTAGCAAGCATCCACTTTACACAGTCCTTAAACACCATCTCCTTGCACAGTTCTCATTATTCATCCCAGTCTCCTTTCTCAGGCGACCACTCTAAAGAAAGTTCTAGGGTGTCTGATGTTTGGGGACTCCATATGCAGTACAGAGGTTTCGAAGAATAGAATCTGCTCTGCAAGATTCAGGCCCCTTCACCTGAATATTAAGTCCCTACCTCCCTCCATGACATCTGTCTTCAAAATAGTCACCATTTTTCCCAACCACATCTTGCCATTTTAATGACATCTCTAACTAATTCAGAAGATGTTTTAAAATGTTCCAACTAGATTAAAACCACAATTCATTGAAACAATTTAAAACATTAAAGAATTGGGGGGGGGGTTGTCTGCAAAAAAATATAACTGTGTCAACAACCAAAACTTCAGTCAAGAAGAATCTCAGCTGGGAGGGAAATTATCTTCTGTCACTAGCTTACTTTCATGCACCCCAGTCCACTGCCAAGTGCATCAGTGAGCTAGCATATTAACAACTTTTTAAAACATGGTTCAAGCTAATCTCATCATATGCGCATGGTACTCTCACAAGCATTCTCATTCAATCCTTACACCTCTGGAGAGGTTTTTAAATATTTGATTGCCCCTAAATATAGTTCAGAGAAAGCTGCATTTTGATGAAACATTCTCAAGCCCAGTATCAGAATGGCTGGAGTGACAGTTATTGTAAGAACCACTCCATTCCCTCCAGACAACATGATCAATCGCTTGCACTACATTTTTACTTGATGGGGGAGAGCAGTGATTAGAAATTCCTTTAAGAACCTGGTGATAGACTACAGACCCTCTCCCTCAGAGAAAATGTATATGTGAAACGTGGCCTATAATTTCAGAAAATATATAGGGCCCTGAAGCCCACTGTCAGACCCGACAAAGGAAACAGGCATAGGAACTGTCAAGCAAGAAGCCACATTTCAAGATTTTAAAGGCACAGGAGCTTTTAGTGCTTAGGAGCAGGCAGTCAAGGAATGGAGAACTTGACTCTGTCAGAACTAATTATATATTTAATACTTTAATTACCAACAAGTGCATGAATAGATTTATATCACATTCTCCTGAGCAAAATATCTAGAGAAAATACAGCATTTTAAAGGTAATGAAAGCTGAAGAAATTAGTTAAAACAGAAAGGCATAGAACATCAATGTAATTAAATTTTCCCAGGCATAGAATCTGAGTGTGATAAGCACATAATAGACTATATCATAATATACAGTCTAACCAAATGAGTTAATATCATTTTTAAAAAATCAGGAGATACAACCTACCATAGGTGCTGTGGTTTCAGTGTGTCCCCCCAAAGTTCACTTGTTGAAAGTTCATTTCCTCAATACAACAGTGTTGGAAGGTGGGGCCTAGGGGGAGATGTTTGGGTCATGGTTGTTAAGCCCTTATGATTGATTAAATGCCTTCTCACAGACAGAGTGAGTTGTCACTCTCCAGAGACAGAATAGTTTCTGGACTTTGGATTGTTAAAAAGCAAGACCACCCCTTGTACTTTGCTTCTTACACACACCACACATTCCTCATTCTGAGCTGAAGTGGGACAAGGCCCTCAGTGTAAGTGGCCACCCAGTCTTGGACTTCCCAGTCTCCAGACTCTTAAGTCAAAATAAACCTCTTCATTAACTTCCCAGTCTCTGATATTCTGTTAAAACAGAAAATGTACTAAGACAATAGGTATATTTCTGTTTTAGTTCAGGCTACTACAACTAAATACCTTAGGCTGGATAATTTTCAGAGAATAGAAATTTATTTCCCACAGTTCTGGAGTCTGAGAAGTCCAAGACCCAGGCACCAGCTGACTTCAAGTCTAGTGAAGGCTCACTCTGTTTCAAAGATGGCACCTTCTTGCCATCTTCTCATATGGCAAAAGGCGACAGGGCACTCCCTTCAACCTTTCCTTTAAGAGCACTAGTGCCACTCATGAGGGAGGAACTCTCAGGACGGAATCACATTCTAAATTCCCCGGCTCTTAATACTATCTCAGTAGAACTTAAGGTTCAAAATAAGACTCTGGAATGGGGACAAATTCAAACCATAGCAATATTCCTACTAAACTCATTTGTAAAAAGAAAGCATTCTGCATTCAATGCAATAAAGTTATGTAATATTTATAGACTGACTCATTCTTCTAAATGTTGAATCAAATGAAGTATGGAGAATACTGTAATGAATCCTTTATTGCAAAAAAATGCTATGAATTATGTCTCTCAAAACATGTCTATGTTAAAGTCTTTACCCAGCACCTCAGAATGTGACTTTATTAGAAGGACACTGCGGATGTAATTACTGAAGTTCGGATGAGTTTTATGAAGAAGAGTGGGCCCAAAATTCAATGTGACTTGTGTTTTTATAACATATGTAAAGTAGGACCCAGATATAGAGAGAATGCCATATGAACACAAAGGCAAGATCAAGGTGATGTATCTACAAGACAAGAAAGGCCAAAGACTGCCTTAATATACCTCTAGAAGTTAAGAGGGAGGCCTGAAGCAGATCCTGCCTAGTGCTTTCATAAGAAGGGTAGCCCTACCCACACCTTGACCTCAGACATCTAGCATCCCACTGTCAAGAAGTGTGAGGCAGTACATTTCTATTATTTAAGCCACTCAGTATGTGGTACTCTAGCAAACTAATGCAATGAATAAATAATGTTTTACTCTATAACTGAATTTCATATGTTGCTATAAAGTAAGATACGTGCACAGAAACATACACATCAAATGCATGGTATAGTGAAGTTAATAAAGGGGAAACAAAGCACAGATTTTGGAAAAGCAGCATGTTAACTGAGCTTCCCCCCCTCAACTGTTACAGGTTTGAAACACATAGAAAAAACCTGACATTACTCTTGAAAAAATGAAATCTCCAAATGAATAGAGAAACGAAATACTGATTTGCTCTATTTTATACTTTAAAAAGTTAGTTTAATTACATGATAAGCTGTATCTTTATGAGAACTTAATAAGGCATATTAAAAGATGACTATTTTTGCTATTTTAGTATATTCTCATGCAGAAATATTTGTCCAAAGCATTTTTTTCATATCCAAATTATAAAGGCATTAAAATGACTGCTGGCAACAAGGCAGAAACAATCAGTTCTAATATAAGACCATAGTCATGAGACATTTTAGTAAAAAATTCCAAATTAATAGTTCAAACACTAAAGGTATACTGCTTGATTAGTACAAATACCACCCTCACTAGCATAGGCAAAAAGTTCAATTCTGTAAAACCGAGAAACGTTTGCCATCTATTTATACATAGGTTACATAATTGAGCATGTCAGTTCTCAAAAGAAAACAAATTCTAGTTCTAAAACTTCCTTTATAGATAAGATCAAGTTCATGAACCTATATGGGAAAAATGGCTACCAAAGTAAGACTATTTCCCTAATATCTTTGTTACATACAAATACTAACACTCTCTTTACACATCCTCAAAAATACACATACATGCACAGAAAGAGTAATCTCTGCCTTAAGTTTTCTAAGACAGTTCTCCATTAAGTTATGAACAACAGACTATGCTGCTTCAATTTTGAAATAGACTTTCCAGCAAAAAGAAGAAAATAATGCAGTAACTCTGCATTTGGATTTAGCACAATAAAATAGTAATCTTATCACAAGCAGCCCTCCTCCAACCATGAAAAAAGTTCCTACATATTGTAATTCCAATTTTTTATTCCAAATTTTAGAGCTACATACAACTGAAGGATTTGGCTAAAATGGAGTCTCATATGATTATTTTGTAAGGTAACAAAGCAGAAAATTATAGCTTCAATTTTCTCATGTCTCATTATTGGTATAAAGGTTAGTATTTTATACTAATGAAGTTATCCTCAAGGTTAACAGCTATTGTTTATCAGGCACTTGTGTGTGTGTTCTACAAACTCATTTATACTCAGAGCAACCCTGAGCAATGATTCTTATCCTCATTTTAGGAAGGACAGATTCAGAAGTTAACTCATTCAAGGTCAGAGACAACAGAGTTGGAATACAAAATCTTAGCCTTACCCACACCAAAGCCAAGACTTCTAATTGCCTTTTAGGGAAAAAAGGAAGTGTTGTTGAGGTCTGTTTTGGAGAGGTGACAAGTACCTTAAATTAAAAAAGGTTAGTAACATCAAAGAAGTCTTGCCAGAAGGATAACATGAGCAGCACATATGCTGGTCCTGTAAATCTGAAGGGAGTTAATATAAAGTTTAGAAGCCTTCCTATCTAAATCATCAATGCACTTAGGCTTACAAACATTTCTGGCAGAGGTCACAGAAAGCTTCCTCAGAAAAGCAAAAACAAGAGGTATTTTCCTGACTTCCTAAAATTGACAGAGCTAATTTTAAAAAGGCAATTTTGTAAAGGCAGTGATAACAGAGATAGCACCTTGCATGCAAGCAAACACACACACACACACACACACACACACACACACACACCCCTGATGAATTTCATGCTTCATCTGTCACCCTACTTAACCAATTTGGCTCTACAAAACACAACTCTCACCTTTTCTGTATATGGTTTCTACTTACACTATTATGGTAGCCTGGGAAAAACCTCTCTACTTCTGAGAAATTTACTATTAATTAATTTACTATGAAAACGCATTTAAGGCATGGCAAATATTCACTACATCAAAAAAGTCCTTAAAGATTTCTTAAACTTGACTCTGTTTCAGGATTTTTTTTTTTAAAGGGATATTCCTAAAGAGAGGAAAAAAAAAAAAAAAAAAATAGGTCACATCATTTAAGTATTCCCTTATTTTTCTTTTTGTAAAATTCTTCACCTGGGTCCTACGTGATTTAAATGATTACAATCTGAATTAGGTTTTACTGCAATCACAACTTAAGCGAAAACGGACACACCTGAAATGTAAAAGGCTCACTAAAAATACTTCAAAATATTTGATTTTACGTTTTCAACAATTAGGTTATGCCATGGCAGCAAAATTCCTGGGAATTGTTACAAGACACGCACACTGTTGGTCAAGTCTAGGCCTCAAAGAAGTTTCAAGAAGGAGTTCTCCAAGGGAAAGTTAATGAATGTGCTTCACTGAAGAAAGCCCCCATCCTCCATTGCCCTGGAGCCTGAGGACGCCGGCGCGGGTGGGACTCTGAAGAGCGCAGACCGCGGGCACCTCCGCAGCCACCCTGGTGCGGACAACCACTCATGCCAGCGCATCCCAGGACAGTCGGGCGCACCGACACCGCAAGGTCACCGAAGAAGGAGCGACTTTACATAATCTCCCGCCGCGTCGGTGCAGCCACGGTCCACTCCCCGCAGCGCGGGCGAGTGGCGGTGCGGGGGCGGCGAGCACGGACACTAGGCGGGACGCCAGGGACCGGCGGACGCCTGCAGCGCCGCACTGAGCCCGGGGCGCGGTAGGGGAGCCGGTTCCCGCATCATCCGTCCCGCAGCTGCTGCGAGAGGAGCGGGAGATTCGGGGCGCGGCCAACGCGGACTCAGCGCTGGGCCGGGGTCCCCAAGCTCCTAAGCGCCCCTCGCGGCTCAGCCAGGGACCGCTCCTCGACGCACCTGTCATGCGCCTTACCTGAGTGGCTTTGTGGAATTGCTTCTTAAGCCCGGCCACCGACATGGTGCAAGAGGTCGCGCCGGCGGGGCAGCTGCGGGTGAGGAAAGGGGACGGCGATAGAGCGGGACCCGTGGACCCAGCGGGGCGGCACGATCGCCAGGCCGCCTCTCGTCGTGCAGCCGCCGGGGCTGTGGGCGCGGGGGCGCGGAGCGGAGCGGGACGCGGGCTCGTGCGGAGAGACACCCTGACGTCAGGGGCGGGTGATGCGGCCTCTTAAAGGGGACGCGGGAAGCCCCGCCCCGGGCGCGGGACTGGCCAGGCAGGTGGTGCGCCGCACAGTACCTGAGCGCTAAACGCCGCAGGCTGAGGACTCCTCGGCACCTTCTCGGTGGTCTGAGGGCAGAGGGCGTACTCCCCGGGGGAGTTCGTTAGTACCCCGGAGGAACTGCAGACAAGCTGCTGCAGCTCCGCAGTCCAGGCACGGGCAGGACTCAGGTGACTTGCTGGGCTTCCAGGTAGCCGCAGTGGCGCTGCCTGCAGACAACCTGCCTGCCCTTTGAGCCCAGCCTTTCAGCAGCCTGAAAAGGAGGAGTGGCAGTCTATCTGGGGTAATGAATAAGTCATTGCTCCTTTTATGCCTTGCCCCGCTCCTTTTATGCCTTGCCCCCGCTTGGTTTCTCTCAGAAAACATTTATCTGCCCTCGTTTCAGTATTACCTTAAGCCTGTATTACCTTAGGGAATATCACCAACGCTTTTTTTCCGGTCTGATACAATTTAATGACTTAAGAAGAAAAACACTTAAAGCTGAACTGGTAAATAGAATTGAGGTGTTATTACAGTAATAGCATTTAATCTTCTGTTTACAGAAATGAAAAAGCCCAAAGTGTGAAGTTGGCGTTGCTGCAATTATGGTAGTGGATTTAAGGTTTCCAATTTGAAATAATCTTTATATATGTGAAAAATCATATTGTACAAATACTAAATATGGAATTAAGTATACATGCCTGAACTAAGGGAAACTGATGGAATTAGACGAAGAGAGCAGAACCTCATCAGATGCCTTCCATGCTCTGGAAATTAGCCAGCTCCTCTAGTTTTTCTAGTACTTAAGAGCTTATGAGAAAGAACTTGAACATTATCCCCACATGGGGACCAAAGTGATAGAGAAGCCAGAATGACAGAAGCTAAGATGAGAGTAATTGCCAAGGATGAGTAAAGAAAACATGGTAGAATGGGATTTCTAGAAACACCTTTTACCTCTTTCACTCATCAGCCTAACCACTGCTACTTGGCGTCAGGGTGAACACCTGGTACAAGGGGATCCTACACTTCAATCATAGTCCTTGCTATTGAGAGCTGAAACAGGCAGAATCCAGAAGATAGTAGTGGACACTAAAGCAGAGCTAATGTGCCCAGTTTGCTGAGAGCAGCAGACAGGTAGACCAACAGTGTTAGTTCTTGCTGATGTGTATATATCTTCCAGTGCACTTTACAAACCTTTTAAGTGAAGGCACTATGACAAATTCAGGAAAGAAAAAGACTGTTGCTCTTGGCAGAGAATTTAACTGTTGGCATAAAATACACAAAGCCCTCTTTTCCCTCTGCAACAATGTTTTAGATGATTGTGGTTTGTCAACCAGGATTCAAAGTGAAGACAAATGAGAGCAAAGTCCCAAGTTAACATTCAATGGGCATTAGCATGAATGAGAAATAAACCTGAGTGATTTTAATCCCCTGAGGCTGGGGTTGGTAGAAATGAATCTTCTCTATTTTTCCAATTTTCAAAATGTTTTCTCATCACTTATCCAATAGAAAAAGGATTTTATAGTTAGATTTTACCATATCGTCCTAGATCTGAACAGCAGAGCATTTTCATATAAGGATGGGCCTTGATTGAAGTTACCAAGAGTTAGAACAATTAATCTACAAAGTGGAGAGCCTGGGATTCAGGAGCTCTTATCTCTATGAAAGGTGTTTAATGGGAACCTGAAGAGTCTTCTCAGAACTCTAATACCTGACTGAACCTCAATTAAACAAAAGCTGGTCTCTCCCTTTCCCTGGTTCTTCATCCACCAACTTAAAAGGCTTATGCTGCTAAACTTCAGAGGAACTACCTTGGGAGCAAGAACTACTTAAAGAACCTTGAATCCTTTTGTAACCACTGTTAATTCTGCTAGATCTCATCTAAATTCAGTGTTTCTATTGAAGCTGCAATTTATACCAATGACGATCTTTGAGACATTACCTTTGAAGAGATTTGTTGGGCTTTTATTACCAGCAGGCATCATAGTAAGAGGTATTGGGGGAAGGGAGAGCAAGACTAGACTTTGAGCTCCAGGGAGTTTCCTGGCCAATAATTCAGGAAATCCTTTTAATGGACATTTATTGTGACTGGAATTCAGAGGAACAAATGCAGCAGGCACTAAAAAATTCCCAAACGTAGGTGCTTTCTTTGGTTACAAACAATCTGCAACAGAGACTTCAGAGAAATCCAGAAACACAGTACAGGGAAAAGGGGAATCAAAGGTCAATGAGGAAGAACTTTGACAAAAGCTTGTTGTGATTCAACATATTGCCCTATAGTCTCCTGAGATATAATCAATGTAAAATGGTAAATAAGCCTAGATTTGCTAAAGAAAGTTCCAATTAAATGAAACCCCTACACAGCACCACCTTGCTAATTGGGCAGTAAATTCATGGTCAGCAATAATTCCATCACATCATTCATGCACTATTTCTCCTTGCATTATGCCAAAGCTTCTGGCAAATACCAGATCACTAGTTCTCACAGAGCTGCTGTATCCCTGGTACCTTTCAGATGACCCCTAGTTCCAAGTAGGCAGAGAAGAGCTGCAGCACTGGTCTTTCTGCCCATCAGGCCCACCCCTCTGACTGGTACAGGGCAAACTGCTCCAGACCTGGTGAATAGGCTCCACAAGGACAGGAAACAGCGAAGCAAAGGCATTACATCCCAACCTATTTTACAGATGAGAAAAGAAAGGCAGTTCAAAGAGGTGATTTATTCACCCTTCCTTTTTATACTCTAGCCTCTAGTCTCAACTCAGGACAGCCTGTAGTCAGTGTTAATAAATATAGATTCAAATGAATGAATGGATAGATGGATGCACAATACATCAGTATCACCAAGGTTGTCTTCTGACCACATCGGATTTCATGTTCAAAAATCTCATCAGATTATCCTGTATTAAAACTTGGATTGTGCAGGAACCAAACAGTCATTCTGGGTTGAGTGGCACTTAACATTTTGTGCCTACCAGGAGCACTGGCTCCTATCCAGCATGGGCAGGGATATTAAACCCTTTCCTAGGAGTGAGAAATTAAAGGAAAGACCTCCTAGTTTCTCTGCTTCCAGGTTTATCACCTATCGCCCACTCTCCAACAGATACATAGAGAGTGGTATGTTATTTTTTCTTTTTTAGGTCAAATATGTAGGTCTTTCTCCTGGTGATGCCTCCTTTCTTTGCCTCCAGCATAGGTTTCGTCCCTCTAAAGCTCAGGGGCTTCTTCCTGCAAAAGCTTCCTTTTCACTTAGCTAAACCCTATTAACCCTGCCACAGAGGGAGAGGAGGGGACTTAGCTAAATGAGTGACACAGATTCTAACATCTGGGCTATGCTCATTACTTACATCCCAGTTTGAAATGCTTCCAATTTCTCTGGCAAAACCCTGCCATCTCTAATACCCACCTCCAGTACCTTTGCTATGAAATCTTTCCCCATTAGTCTTCACTTTTTGGAGCCCCAACACCTTGATTGTGCACCTGTGTTGTGAACTCAGTCTAATGTGTATTGTAGAACTTATATATAGTCTTAGATTCTTATCTCTTTGAGTGCAGGGTCTTATATTTACATTTTTAAGATTTTTTTTACCTTTACTTTATTTATTTATTTATTTATTTATTTATTTATTTATTTATGGTGCTGAGGATCAAACCCAGTGCCTCACACTTGCTAGGCAAGCACTGTACTGCTGCACTACAGCTCCAGTCCCTTTATTTTTTAACTCTTAGCAGATAATACAGATACCCACTCATTATAGACCAATTGGAAATTTGAAAAGTCTAATGAACTATTAAAAGCTAGCCCAGGGCTGGGGTTGTAGTTCAGTGGTAGAGCACTTGCCTAGTACGGGTGAGGCACTGGATTTGATCCTCAGCACCACATAAAATAAATAAAAATTAAAGGTTAAATTCTTAAAAAAAAATTAAAAAAAGGTAGTCCAGCAGAAGAAAAGTGTGAAACTGGCTGGACTTCTCTCCAACTGAGCAAATTGTTCAATAGTTCTGGTTGGTACTCTCAGTATCCAAGCCTGCATCTCCAGTGCCCTGTCAATTTTGAGAGTTCCTGCCATCCTTCTTATAAATCCCCTTTGTTTCAGTCAGGCAATATTCCTTTCTGTTGTTTGCAATCAACTAAGTCTTAGTGAGGCATCCCATCTTTCTCCCTGCAACGATATTCTAATTTTAGCCCCATTTCTCATTTGGCTAACCACAGAGATTTAGGAAGCTATAGTTCCTGCTAACCACTGTGTTAGGCTTCCCTCTCAGACAAGGGTGGGCAGATTGACAAGGAATATAGTCTTTTAGCAAGTGTCAATTCTCTCTGTAAGACATTGACATTCTGATTTACAAACCAAATCTTTTGTTTATTTGATTAGTATGTGTCAGGCTGCCAGGGCCTGAACCTCCCCAGGCCCTGGGAATTGACAGCTGATTGCTTGTAAATAAATGCCAAGCAACTGGACTCTGAAATGACAGTACCACTCCTGGAATGAGAATAGCCTTAATTAGGGGCAAGTTGTTAGGGCATCCTTACCATTGGCTTATCTATTTGATTCTTGCATGAGTATATTACCATGAAAGATGCAGAAGACATGCTGTTAACCTTGAACATGGGATCAGCCTGTTAAAGCATTGTGTTAAAGAGGACAACTTCTAGTTGCTACTTTAGTAACTAGTTGGCTATGCACAGAAAAGCTATTTCTTAGTCACAGTACGCATTTTGTCCCATCATGTCAAGGTTACATTCTCTGGATTACAGAAATGTCCAGATGAGAAAAAGGAGAGATGATTTAGTTTAAAACAAACCTGTCAAACAAACCAAGAACTTAGAGTACAAGGTTTCACTATCCTGTCACTGTGGGCTTCATATATGGAAATAATAATGAGTATAAACATTTTTTTTTATGGTGCTGGGGATTGAACCCAGGGACTTGTGCTTGTGAGACAAGCACTCCACCAACTGAGCTATATCTCCAGCCCAATAATAATGCCTTTATTCTACTTTACTATGTTTTTAAAAATACAAAAAATATAAAATGATGAAATGATACACAATTTACAATTATTTAAATAGGTCATTTATTCTTGATTAGTTTGAGTTTTTGTTTTTCCTTTTCAACTATTGTTTAGGCTGTTTTATTAAATGTGCTCATTTTGCATTTTCTCCACACATATAAAACTGGTGTCATTGACAACAAATCTGATATAACTCACCATTTTAAAAACATTTAAATTAGCATTGAAACTCCCCCTTCTAAGGAATACCATTTTTTCCCCAAGGTCCAGTCACAGAAAGTTTGCCAAGTAGGGAATTCCTTAAATAAAGATCTTGTAGCCAGGTGCAGTGGTGCAGGCCAGCATCTCAGGAGACTGAGGCAGGAGTATTGAGAGTTCAAACCCAGCCTCAGCAAAAGCAAAGTGCTAAGCAACTCAATGAGACCCTGTCTCTAATAAAATGCAGAAAATAGGGTTGAGGATGTGGCTCAGTGGTTGAGTGCCCCTGAATTTAATCCCTGGTAACCCCTCCTCCCCCCAAAAAAAAGACCTTGAAAATATTTTTAGTCCCCCATGGATAAAATTGACTTGAATTGGGAATTTTGAACATCAAATCTTAAGATTTAATGATTTTTAAAGGTGTATTACAGTGAGCAGGGAGGAAATCCCATCTCAGCCTACAAGTGCAAGACCATTGGACACACTTACCAGTGAAAAGAGTCTTCTCTCCACCCAGGTAGAACTGACTAAGACGTCAGGGATGAGAGGAAGAGGCGAGAGCAAAGGCAGATACCCCTCGCCTCCAGCTCCACAATGAGAAGAGACAACCCAAATGTTAAATCAGGTATAGAAAGGGATGTGATAGATACCCACCCTTTCTTCCTTCTTCCTTCCTTCTTCCTTTCTTCTTCCTTCCTTCTTTCTTTCTTTCTTTCTTTCTTTCTTTCTTTCTTTCTTTCTCTTCTTTCTTTTTTCAACTGGAGAGATATGGGTATGTTAAGAAACCTAGAAAGGTGCCAGTTAAATGGCAAATATGAGTCATGCTGGAGACTTCAGAGGCTCCCTTAGCACAGTCACTGGAGGATGCAGGAAGGAAGGAAGAAAATTCAAAGGGAGAGTCACCTCGAAAAGGGAAAAGGATGTCTCCGGAGACAGAATATTGGTGCAGGATGTAGAGGGACACGTGGGGTGCAGTTAGTGGAAACGAGGGAGATGCCTGATGACCCATACCTACCCAGTCTGAGAACACATACCTCATGCCCTCTGGCTGCTTCCCTACTGTCCCTCCCCAGCACCTCTATTTTACCCTGATGCCTGCATTCAAAGATCAGTCCTTGGTGCACACCTTCATCTGCCCAGGCCTTCATACATACTGTCCTCTCTGACTGCTTGTTTCTGCTTTACACCTGACTAATTTCATGCACATTCTTCAGCTCAATTCTGTTCAAAAGGCTTCTCTGACCTCCCTAACAGGGTCAAGTCTCACCATTACAGTGTGTTAGAGCTAAGTACTGTTGTCCTCTGATGTACTTATCACAGCTGTGATTTTGCATGTATTACTAAGATTTTTTCACTGTTTCCCCCAAACCTGACACTATTCTGCCAACTCCATAGGGGCACACAGAGTTGGGATTTGTTTACTACTGCATGCCCAGCAGAAACCAAGAGTCTGGCATACAGCACATGTGCCATGGGGCATTAAATGAATTCATGAATAGATAGAGAAGCTTTGGCAAATTTAGTAAAACTTAAATGTTAGGTGCTTCTGAGGAACAATAATGGTATGGCTTCCTCAACCTTCAAAATATTATTTGGCATCCCACAAATCAACAAGAAAGTCACTCAGTGACCACTACAAGAAAACTGGATCCACCAAGGAAATGTGTGGTTAAAAACTTAGTAAGTGGGGCTGGGATTGTTGCTCAGTGGTTGAGCGCTTGCCTAGCACATATGAGGCACTGGAGTAGATTCTCAACACCACATAAAAATAAATAAAATAAAGGTATTGTGTCCATCTATGACTAAAAATATATATATATATATAATTTTGTTTTAAAACCTAGTAAGTAATATGGAAGGTATGGGTTATGAACCCAAGAGAGGAGTCATGGTGAAAAGTCTTCATAGGAAGGTGAGAAGAGGGATCCTGAAATTCACTTTGGATCATATCTCAAATCTCACCTCTTAGGGAAGCTCAAGATGACACAATAGGTAGACATTCAAGTCCAATCCTAGAATGTAAAAGGAAATAACTTCCAAATTCAGAATGAAGATAAAGAACCTATAACAAATAAAATAGTGTAAGACTTTCGGGTATTAGAGTGTAGATGAAGGATTGGATAGTTGAGACCCATTTTGATAATGCATTTTAAGGGTTATCTATATATGATGCAAAACCCTCCAGATTTTCAGGGCTATCTCTGAAACTTACTTTGTTACTTTTCCCCCTATAAATGTTCTCCAAGTTTCTGATTCCATTGTGCTCAAGATGTGGTCCCCAGACTAGCAGCACCTGAGAACATGTCAGATAGAATGACCATGCTTTGGAGGAGGAGCCACCAGTCTGTTTTAACAGCCCTCCAGGCTTTCCTAACCTCCAGGCAGAGTAACCTCCAGGTGACTCTGAGGTATACTCTAGTTCAAGAACCACAGACCTCTAAACTGCAGTGGTTGCATTGAAAGGGACTAGTGGACCAGAAGCATTAGGAAGCCAAACATAAAAACTGTCCCTGTGTAGAAGCTGTGGATCCTCACAATGGGCAGGGGTTATTTCTTTTTCACAAGTAAAGCAATTGAAACAAGGTTATTAAGCAGTTTGATTATTAAGAGATTTGGGGACCATATTAGTTTGCAAGGACTTTTGTAACAAGATGGCTTGAAACAATGGAATTTATTACTTCACAGTTCTGGAGCCTGGAAGTCTGAACTCAAAGTGACTGCAGGGTTGGTTCCTTCTGCGTGCTTCAAGGGAAAATACGTCCCATGATTCTCCCCTACCATCTTGGGACGTGTGGCATTTCTTGGTTTACAGATACATCTCTATCTCTGTCTTCCCACAGTCTTCATTCTCTGTGTATATCTGGGCATGTTTCAGGTAGGCTAGGTTAAGTTTTGATGTTCCATGGGTTAGGTGTGTTTTAAATGCATTTTCTACTTTTGATGATCTCAAGTTATAGTAGTTTATGAGGGAGCAAGCCCCTTCAGGTGGAAGAGTATCTGTTCTTCTCATTCCTTAGCATTCTTAAGTCACCTTGCCAAAGACAACAACACAAGAACACTCCACAGTTCTATATTTCACGCCACTGGTGATAAAACTAACAAGGAAGGATAAATTACTTCCTTCACATGGTATGACCACCGCTCCCCCAAGCAATGATGATTACATACATTAACTTAGAACATTTTCTGGGACCTTTCTTCTCCATTGTGACATTTTAAACATATTAGGATTTTCCTATTGCCTTAATCAGCATCCAGCCATTTAAGCACATAGTTTAAAGAAAAGAACATAATATTTGGCACCTCTCATACATTACTCATTGCCCTTTCTGGCTTAAGTCACATACATCCAGCTGGATAGAAGGGGAGACTCATTAGGCCTGATAAGACAGAACTTAAATTCAGAAGATCATAAATTCAGAACTACTCTACAATTTTAGGTAAGATCTTTAGGTTTACAGAACTTCCTAAAGATAAACTGGCCATGTTTGTTATCAATTTATGAAAGATTGTGACCCCTGAGCATAAACAATCAGAGGGAAAGACGGGACTGGTTAATTCAGTGCCTGCTCATCTCTCACACTCAGCCTTCTGGAGGAACCAATGCCTGAGGATACACTTAAACTTCAGTGGTTTCTGTTTTAAAATGTTGCAAATCAGAAAGTGAAAGAGTGCTCAGACCTAGATTTTTGTCATGAAATTCTTTTAAATACAAGTAAATACAGAGTTTGACACTGGGCTGTATAAGAAAACCTCTGGTTATTTCTATGGATGTAATGAAAGTGCCTAAGAAACTAAAAGAAAAGGATAAACCCCCAAATAATTACCACTTCTAATTTTCTGCATTTCTTTGAACATAAACTATGATCTAGTTTTCAGTGAGATTCAGGCAGTAGCATTAATATGTCTTATGTAACCAACATGTTCTCTCTTAGTCTCCATTTGCCTCATATTTTTCATTATTTTTAAATAAATATAATTTTGAAAATTTTCTAAATCTCTTTTAAAACTTTGAAAATAGTTACTCTGGTTGGTTAAAACAAGAACTCTAAAATCTTAATTTTTCTCAAAGTATTTTATAGTGATAATTTACTAAAAAATTTCCATATCTAACAAAAATCATTTAAGATGAATATAAGCTATTTTTAAAATGACCTCTAAAACTAAGGTATTTTAAAAGTAGCTTATGAAAAATATGACTAATATAAGAATCCTATACAACTCAATAAATGAAAAAACTTAGACCCAATAGAAAAAATGGACAAAGAATATAAGCAGCTCACTGAAGTTATATAAATAACTATCATGTGCATAAAAAATTCCAGTGTCACAAGAAATGGAGCTACAATAATATCAATTTCACTAAATTGGCAAGAATTTAATATTTATTTTAATGGAAATTTTATGGAATGAGCATACTACATACTTCTAAGCAGAGTAAAAATCATGTAATTATTTAAAAGCAGTTTGGCACTATATCTCAACCTTTAAAAATTGTCCCCTTCATTCAGTAATTTTATATCCAAAATACATCCTTCTCAAATAGAATTTCAGGCAATGAGCCATCAGGGAAATGCAAATCAAAACCACAAAGATATGGTATTTCATATCTAAAAGGAGAGCTATAATTTTTTTAAAAGTAGATTATAATAAGTGTTGGTAAGGATGTGGAAAAACTGGAAGTTCCATTCATACATTGCTGGTGGGAATATAAAATGGTGAAGTCATTTGGAAACCAGTCTGACCATTCTGAAATGATTACACATAGACTTACCATATGATTCAGCAATTTCCACTCCAATTATGTATCCAAGAGAAATGAAAGCGTATATCCACACTAACTTCCATGAATATTTACATTAACATTATTCAGAATAGCCCAAAGTGGAAACAACCCAATGTCTATCAACTAATGGATGGATTTATAATACATGGTATCAATACACAGGTGATATTATTTTGCAAAAAAGTAAATGAAGGGGGCTGGCGTTGTGACTCAGTAGTAGAGCACTTGCCTAGCACATGTGAGGCACTGGGTTCCATCCTCAGCACCACATGAAGATACATAAATAAAATAAATATATTATGCCATCTACAACTTTAAAAAAAGAAACAAAGTATTGATGCATGTTACATCATAGATCACTCTTTAAAAATATGCTAAATGAAAGAAGTCTATTACAAAGGACTACATATTGTATGACTCCATTTATATTGTTTCCTAAATAGGCAAACCTGTAGATACAGAAAATAGGTTATTTGTTGCCTAGTGCTGAACAGGGGGTAGAGGAATTTGGGGGCTGATTACTAAAGGGAACAGACTTTCCTGTTGGGATAATTAAAATGTTCTAAAATGAATTGTGATGAAGGATGTAAAATGCTGTGGATATACTAAAAGTCATTCAGTTAAGTGTTTGAATTGTATGAGGTGTGAATTAGATCTCAATAGAGTTGTTATTAAAACATCGAAGCATTATATAACAGAAAAACAATGAAAACAACCTAAAATCCAAAATCAAGGAATATAAATTTTTTGAAGAACATTTCTTTATGCTTGAACATTTTCAGAATATAATAATTGACAATAAGCTTATATAAAAGTGAAAGTCACTTTGATTCCAAACACATAGTAACATGTGTATGCACAGGCATAGAAAAAAGAATGGCTCAAAGTATTCAAAAATATAACTAGTGGTTATCTGTGAGTGGGAAGCTTTATGGATGATTTTTATCCTGATTATATTTATGGTGTTATCTAAATTATGTTTCTCCAGTGAGAATCTATACAACCAAAACAATTATCATATAAAAGATGTATGAATGTGATTATGGTTATATCTTAAGCTTAATGTAATATCCCAGAAAAATTTTCTGCATAGCTATAACTTTCATGGGATTACATTCTTATATTGATTTATTCCAAATCTACTGCTGATTTACATATTACAATATTTTGTTATACAGAGGCAACTTTATAAAGAACAAATATTCAGAGATAAAAGACTTGTACTCAGAGAATTCTATTTCTTAGATATTCAATAAATTGATATTTTCTACTGTCTTACTGATAAACATTTGGCTTGCTTCCAGTTTGGGATTACGCCGAATAGTGCTGCTGACATCCGGGAATGTAACACTTTGGCACTCTTATGTACACACACACCTGTCAGGTATTTACCCAGGAATAGAATCACTGAATCGCAATTCCATGTTCAGCTTTCGTCTGTAACACCAAATGGTTTTACGAACTGGTTGTACTGATTTATACTTTCACCAGCAGTATTTAACACTGCATGCCATCATTCATTTGGATTCATCATTCTCCATGATAGGTAGTAATTTCTCATTGACTTTAATTTGTAGTTCTCAGTGAAGTTGTGAGCCTCTTTTCATATTTTTTATTAGCCATTGGAATATTCTCTATTGTGAAGTGACCATTCAAAGTCATTGCCTCTATTCCTATCAGGCTTTCTTTTCCTGTTAATTTGTAGACAATTTCTATATATTTCAGAATCAACTTTTTTGTCAGTGATGTATGTCACACAAATTTTTTCTCTACTTCATTAGCCTACTTGTCTTTTTTCAAAAATGAGACTGGATTATAGTTTTCCTTTCTCATAGTGTCCTTTTAGGTTTGGGTACCAAGATTATGCTGGCTTCATAAATTATGTTGGGCATGGGTTTGTTTTTTTATTCTATTCTCTTAAAAAAGTTTTTGTAATATCAGTCTTATTTCCTCCTTGTGTGGTTAGTAGAATTCACTGCTGATGCCATTTATGTCCAAAGCTTTCCTTGAGGCAGACTTATAACTCATAGACTTATAAATTTTATATCTTCAATATTTTCAGAACTATTGTATTTTTTCTTGTATAAAGTCTATTCTGTTTTTTCAACGTATTTATATATTCAATCTAAATTTTCAAGGATATTGGCATAAAGTTGTTCATTATACTCTCTTATATATCTAATGTCTATAAGATTTATAATGGTGTTACCAGCTTCATTCCTGACATTGGTTATTTTTTTATTTTTTTCCTTTTCTTAGTTGGTCTTAGAGGGGTTTATCATTTTATTAGTTTCTTTAAAGAACTGATGTTAATGTTTTTTATTATCTGTTTTCTGTTTCATTAATTCCTGACATCTTTATTATTTTCATTAAATTTAACTTGATATTATTTACTAACTGTCTTAGTTCATTTTGTGTCACTATAACAGAATACCACAGACTGGATAATTTATACAGACAAGATTATTATTTCTCACAGTTCTGGAGACTGAGAAGTCCAATATTCAGACGCTGGTTTCTGGTGAAGGCCTTTAGGCCGCATCATCCTAATGAAAGGCAGAAAGGCAAGAGAGCATATGGGAGAGCAAGCAAGCAAGAGGGTGCTGGACTTGCTCTTATGACAACTCCACTCTCTTCGTAAGTAAGCCATTTCCTGACAGTGACATTAATCTATCTGTGAGGGCAGAGCCCTTATGACCTAATCACTTCTCAGGCCCTACCTCCTAACACTGCTGCATTGAAAACATGAATTCCAGGGGACACATTCAAACCATGGCACATTTCTAGAGATGAATGGTTAGTGCATCGATGACCAGGCATTCTTCACTGCATATGAAGTTGTAACCTGTCTATAAAAACAAATTGAGCTCTATCCTATAGGTTTTAAGGCATAGCAATTTAATTATTCTGTACAAAATATTTTCTAATTATTATTATTTCTACTTTGACCAAGGATTATATAAAAAGCATATGAAATTTTTTTTTTATATCTTTTAGGAGCTAACTTCTAACTTGATTGCAGTGTGGAACTAGAACATAATCTGATGTGAATCTTTTGATGCTCACTGAAATTTGCTTCAGGGACCAGCATATGGCGAATTATAGTTTAAAAAATGTATTCGGTGTTCTTTTGGCAAAGTTTGCATTTCAGCCTTTTTAAACCCTTCTGTTTTAGGTGTGTCTCTTACATACCTCATAAATCTCTTTATTCTGAAATTTTTCCTACTAATTGAAACATTTAATTGCTGATGTATTTGTATTTCAGAGTCCAGAGTATAAACCATTACATGATGGTGTATTTGTATTTCAAACAATAAAATTATACTTTATTTTCTACCTTTTCTACCTGCTTTGTGTTCCTTGTCCCTGATTTCTGAACTTGTTTTGGATTTATTTGGTGTTTATTATTCCATTTTTTCCCCACTATTTAGTTTCAAAATTATAAACTCTCTTCAATTTCTTTAATATTTAGTGACCACTGAGATTACAACATGCATTCTTAACTTATTAGAATATAGTGTTTACTGATACTCTTGCCCCACTCTTGGACAATGCAAGGACCCTAGAATACTTTAACTCATTTACCTAACTCCTGATTTATAATCATAAGACATTTTTACTATTGTTTTATATAGCCATATATTCATTTAGATATATTCATAAATTTCTATTGCTTGTTCTGTCTTCCTGCTTTTCCCATCTGGGAACATTTTTATTCTGCCTAAAAAAATACTCTTTGGGATTTCCATGAAAATAGGTGTGCTAGTTATAAATCCTGTTTTCCTTCCTCTTAAAATGTCTTCTTTCAATTGCATACTTTAAATATGAAAATATAATTTTAAATTACCAGTTATTTTTTGAAGTACTTTATATTTTCCCATTTTTTAAGCTCCCATTATTTCTCTTATGAAATCAGCTTATAGTCTAATTTTTATAATTCAAAGGTAATATGTCTTGGGTTTTCCTTCACTCCATCTCCTGGCTGCTTTTAAGTTTTGTCTTTGTTACTTATTTTTGGCATGTGATGTGCATGGGTATGTATTTCTTCTTATTTATTTTGTTGGTAGTTTGTAAGCTTTCTTAATCTGTACTTTGATGTTTTTCCACCAGTGTTGGAAATTTCTTAGCCATTTATCTCATCAATCATTACTTCTGCCACATTCTCTCTGGGAATGCAATTATTCATGCCTTAGACCTTTCCACAATATTCCCTCTGTATATTTACCTTCTGCTTTGTATTTTTCAGTCTTTCATGTCTCTAGGTTTCTTTTTGGCTTATTTTTTCTTAGACATATGTACGTTCAAGTTTTCATTACTTAGTTGTTTAATATATAAAATATAATGTTTTTTGTACTGTGCTTCTATGAAATGACCTTTATAAATTCATATACTAATTACAATGGTCTAATGACTCTTTGGGATTATGAATGCAAACACATGCACAAGTCTGCCATGTGAATGGCAATTCCTTTCCAATATCTTCTTTTCCTTCACCTGCAGCATTAAAACCTTCAGTGCAATGTCCAGGAGTAATAGCTCTAGTAAGCAGCCTTTCTTTTTCCTGATATCAGGAGATTTTCAGCATGTTGAGTTTGTTTACATTGTTTTGTATGTATTTTTATTCTGTTTAAGAAAGTCCTATGATTTGTTTGGTAAGAGTTTATTATAAACTTGGTTGAATTTCATCAAATGTTTTTGCTACATTTTTTGAAATAATCATTTTTTCTTCTTTACTCTGTGGTTTATTGATTTTCAAATAGCTGAATCGCAGTCTTGGGAAAACCACAACTTGATCATATTGTATATGCACTTTTTATAAATTGATTAGATTTGATAATATTTTGCTTATATTTTTGCATATATAAAAATAATTGGCCAATCATGTTCCTTTCATATAATACCCTTTTCAGAATTTTTGTTGGATTATTTGAGACATCAGAGGATACAAGTATTCTGGAATCATCTTAATTCAATTTTAGGATTAGAGATGATTTCAAACTAGGCAGCTGTTACTGAGGGCACCAAGCTAAATAGAAAAAAATATTAGATTGATATTTGTGTAGATAAAATATAAGTAAAATGGAAATTTTCTGAAAAATTAGGCTCATATCATTAATAGTGTTAAAATATTCCATCCTTTACTACCCCCATAGTCATGACCCACAAATGTGCACAATGACCTGGTGAGCATGGCTCTCAACCTATTATTTTGTAAATTAATAATAATAATAATAGCTAATGGATTAGACTTAGAGTATTATGTCACATTCCCCCCATTCTACTCCCTACCCGGGAAGAATTAGAAAATTGATAAGGCAAGAGCCACGTTAAAAAAAAAAATGCCCTATTGTTTGTATTTGATCTTATTTGTGCATCTTGGAACAGGTGTTTCTTTTTAATGAGATGTTATCTAAAAAGAGGAGAAGACTGACAGTCTGCAATGGAGAATGTTAAGCTTCAAATAAATGGTTCTGGAAAACTCCCTGCCAGATGATCCATAATCCACGTCTTCCTCTCCACCCCCCTGCCCATTCCTGGGGAGAAACAGATGCATTGATCTGCTGAGTAATAAATACAGTCACCAAAAACATCACCAAATCCTTAACAATCTTGAGAGTGAAAAATGAGGCTATAAAATGCATCATGAACAACACGAGAAATATCAAAGTCAAGAAAAGAGTATCTTGGAAGGGAGAAATGTAATGACCAAATTCCCTATCACAGCATGTTATTACAACAGAAATATTTATATCTCCACAGAGCTCTAATACTATGGGATAAACAGATCTGTTCCAAACAGTGACCAATACAGAAGACAAATATTCTAGAAGGTAACTGGAGAACATATGCTCTGTTCCATACATTTCTTATCATCAGTGTCAATGAATATTTATTGAGTTAGCATTTAGCCATGCCTGCAAACACTTGCAATAAAAAATGCAGAAAAGATTCAGTCCTTTCCCCCTAGGACATTCCATTTCAAAGACCAAAATGTATATATAGCTCACTCTCTTTCTATGGACAGATACTATGATTTTTTCTTTAACAAGAGGATTCTTAGCAGCCTTTCTCTATCATGAGGATTAAATCAATAGGATTTAATATGTCTTTGAAGAAACGGAGAAGAAAGAAAACATGATAACTATGTACAAAAATGGATCCAGCTCTGGGGAATTTAAGGAATCACAAATTGTAGAAGGAGGTCTAGGTACAGCCAAGGATCATGAAATAAATGCCAGGGATGTGGGCCAGATCACATCCTCCGAGATAGACTCTCTTTCTTTCTGAAATACGAGGCCCTCTCTATTCGTCTTCTGTTTTTATAGACCCATGAGTTCAGAGAACTATTTCCTATACTTTAAGAAAATCTACTGACAAGACTGATGATAAATGGTAACCAAACCTCAACCTCAGTGTGGGAAGTACATAGAGCAGAGTGGAAGGGCGAATCTCCAACTTAGACAAATATGGGAGCCTCTTTAAGAAAACCTCATAAAATTTCAAATACTGAATTAGGCAGCAGGCCTTGGAAGAGCAGGACCCTAATGTGTTAGGCCCCTTATATTTACCATATGCCTAGTCTGCTGGGTGGGGCCTGTGAAGAGTTGGGGGCACCCTCTCCTCAACTCCAGGGCCCTAAGGTGAAGTGGCCAGATTGGCCAGATCTTCTGATAATTTAAGAATAGCCAGAGATCTGGACGTTTGGGGGACAGTCCTAACATTTTTAAATATTGGCAAGAAATTCATGCTTTAAAAACAGACAACGATGTGTGTAAGACTCAGCTTTTGCTCATCATGTTGGCACCTCTGGTAAAATGAGTGACTCAGTAACTGAGGCCACCAGAGGAGTGTTGCCCAGGTGCCTGCTACGCCTCTCTCCTGTAGGCAGGAGGCTGGCTGAGCTGAGCAGTGACTCTCACAGAGCCCGTGTGAAATGCCTTTAGTGTAGATAAAGATTTTGGGTGAGGAGCCTGAGGAGAGGGTACGTACATAAGAAAATGTTATAACAGCATGGCAGAAGGAGATGACAGATTGAATGTGGGAGGAGAGCAACTCCTTCCAGACCCCATTCCTTGGAAATAGATTCAATCGTGGCCCCTCACACAGCTATTAGACAGCTGAGGCACATGGAAGACTTCAAGGCAACATTTCTGAAAATGTGGTCCACAGACCATCTTACTCTGGATACCCAGTGTGCTTGTAAAAATGCAGATATCTGGGCCCAACCCCAGGAAGCAGCGTGAGGGTCTCTACAAAGGGGCAGGAATAGGCACCTTAACAAGCACCAGGGGATTCTTAGACAAAACGGCATCTAAGAAACTAAAAGAAGACTTTATTTTTGTTTTTTAATCTAGCCAAGTATCACATAAAGAGATGCATGCAGAAGTTTCCAGGCTTTGGTTTTCCCAAATGGTACCTCTCCCCTGTCACCTTCTCCTCAGCCCACACATTTTTAGTTCTGAACTTGAATGACTCTCTAAGCTGCCAAACAGAACCAACCACTGAGACTCTAGCAATGCTACCTAAGCTAAACAGGCTGAGCCCCAGCAGATTTGACCCTCTTACTTTCTCCTTGGTGTCCTTGCTGACATATTGCAACTGCAGCTATATTTTGTTAACACTTAGCAGATGAAGTGTCCTGAAAACCCAAGGTCTGCATTTTATAAATTACAAAATGCTTCCCAAGAGCAGTGCCAATATCAGGGCCTTCTTATTAGCATATTCTTGATTAAACCAACTTTGTATCTAACTTCAGTGTGAAAGAAAAATTCTCCAGGTGTTTCTGTGCCACACTGAGTATTTATCCATATGACAGTACCCCACAAAACCCACTTCTCCAAAATATCTCATATGTCTTACCATGTAGGTGCCTGTATTTCCCCTAATTAGTATCAATAGTTATGACATTATTGGCATGTGTACTTTTTATCCCCATCAGAATTTTAATTCCTTAAGAGTAGAAACCACATTTAAGAAGAAGAAAAAAATCTTAACTTGTTTGGGGAAGGGGTAAGATGTGATTAAGGTCTACTGAGAAGGGAAGGTAATGGGAGATGTTAGGGAACTGAAAAGCCAAGTTACAACCTGACGAAGCCAGACACTGGGGACAGGAGTGTCTCACTAGGCTCCTTAAGTAATACAAACCTGAAACATAGCAAAGCCCACCTAGGAAGATAAGCTGCATAGCTCTCCAGCTGGTATCATTTCTCTGGACCTATCTATTAGTCTATTCTAGTCAGTGGATATTTCTATCCTTAGCTTTACTTTCTCTTTCCTATTTCTCCTTCTTCCCTGGATAATTACAGAGGGGACTTCCAGGTAACATTTCCTAGCTCAGCTTTCTGTACCCTGTCAAGTCATGAGCAAACCCAGATGAGGATGTGTGGAAAGTGCAGAGAGGAAACTCTGGGGAGGGAAAGGAGAGACAGGAAGGACACACCATGGGGGTAAGATCTACCCTACCCACATTGATATCTCAGTCAAGGAATGATAGTAATAAATAGTACCATAGTTTAGGTAGTAGTTTCCATAAGGGGAAAAATTACTAGCTTTGATGTCCTGTTTTCTGATTAGCATTTTGGGTAAACCATACTCCAAAACCATCATTTTCAGGCAAGCAGAGGACCTACTGAAATGGCATCTGATTCTCCTGTATAAGAAAATACAGTCAATTCAGACTTCTAAAATAGGTCATTCTTGTTGTATTACTGTTTTCTAAATCATTTCTTTAAAAATAAAAAAAACTAAATGTATATTTTTACCTGTCCCCTTTACTCCTGCTCTGGTTGGGGGTGCAAAATGGTACTCTCCTGTCCCTGAAACACGAGTTCATTTAGGTCACTATTATGGGTTCAGTGTGACCCTCCAAATTCTGTGTTGAAACCCTAACCTCTGGTATCTTAGAAAGTGACTGTATTTGGAGATAAATTCGTTAAAGAGACAACAAGTCAAAATGAGTCTATGAGGAGAACTAATTCAATCTGATGGGTGTCTTATAAGAAGAAAAAACTTGAGCATAGAAAACGGACACCAGGGGTTGACCATGTGAAGAAGTAGTAAGAGGGTGACCATCTAAAAGTCGAGGAGAGGGGCCTGAGAAGAAACCAAGCCTGCCAGCTCCTTGATCTTGGTCTTCCAGCCTCCAGATCTTGGTCTTCCAGCCTCCAGAACTGTGGGAAAATAAACTTCTGTGGTTGAAGCAACCAAATCTGTGGTGTTTGTTATAGTAGCCCTAGCAAAATAATACAGTTACTTAAATGATCTTTTCACCTGGCCCCTTATTTAATTGTGAGTCTAAGTTTATCATCTAATCACACCTCACCACAGGATAGCAGGTCAGACTTCAGGTAGCATCAGGAGAAAACTGAGCTTGGCTGTTGATAGCAAAATTTCCTGGGAAGAATCCAGGAATTAAGATGATTAAGGGACAGTGAATATTGTTTCTCAATCCTGGGTGCGCATTAGCATCCTCTCAGTGCCAAACTCTATCCCTGATACCCACCAAATAAATTGACTCAGAATCTCTGAGTTGAGATCTGGGTGCTTTTTAATTCTCCAGGTTATTCGAATTTGCACTCAGGCCTGAAAAAAAAAAAATAGGTTTAGGGAAATGACTTCATTTTGTTTTTTATCTTTTGCTGAGATACCTACTAAGAATCCCTCTTTACTGAGAAACAGCAGCATTTCACTGGTTACCAAGGTTCATTAACTCGGTCATAGAACTTGAAGAACTTACCATTTCAGGCATTCTAAAACTTCAAAAGCCAAATAATGTGTGTGTGTGTGTGTGTGTGTGTGTGCGCACACGCACACACAATTATAACTATTCTAATTATCCTGTGATGATTCTTTCTGATTTACCAAGCACTTTCACCAACAGGGTCTCATTCAATTGTCATAAATTCTTACTAGAGAAGTTTTATTACTGTTGTCATCATTTTATAGATGAGGAAAGGGAGATTTTTTTTGAGTAATAATGGACTCATCCTGCATGGTGGTGTGGGTTGTACCCTGCATAAGAACTCCCAGGCCAAGGCACAAGTGAGCTGAGATGGGGCCTTTGCACCCAGCACTCCCAAGACCTGGCCCAGGACTTTACCCACCCCAAGGAACGATGAAGTTTTCTGTCTGTGCCTCTAGTGGCCCCAAAGTAGCCGGTGGGATATGAGAGCCTGGAACCCCTACCCCACCTCTCTGCACTGAATGACTGCTGTGGGCCCCACCATGTGTGGACACAGTGACCAGCACTGGAGGACAGAAGCTCACACACACTCTGACAGGCTTCTTTCTTGCCACACTCCATACGCAGTCAGGGTCAATGACAGCTGGGTTTGTCAGTCAAAGCCTCCAGCGGGGCTACTACCCAGGAGGCTTTGGACAATATGCTTAATTTCTCTGGCAGTTAAATTGCCTCACCTCTATTTCTAACATTCTGAAGGTCTTGAAATATATCATTATGAGTTTCCTAAGATGTGTCCATTTAATCCTAACTCTTTATAAGAAGAAATAGGGAGTAACTTCCAATACTATTAAGGAGACAAAACTGTCAGAAAAACCACTTTCTCTCCTCTTTACTAAAATAAGCATTTCATCTAATTTCAGTATCCTCAGAGGTGAGATAGAGTCTAAAAGAAGATCAAGCTTAAAATGACAATGATATCTTTTTCTTTCTTTTCTTTCCATTTTTTAAATTAAGAAAGCAAGCTAACATAATGAAACCCAGAATTTTACATTTATAATTTATATGTTCAGAGATCTAAAACCTTAAAGTTGTGAAAATCAATTTTTCTTCTTCCCTCCTACTTCTAACCACTCTGAAGAAGGTTCCCTATTCCTGACATAGTCTGTCTGTCTCTCTTTCTCTCTTCCTTTTAATTCACTACCACAGTCATTCACTATGGAAAAAAAATCAATGAGAGTAGAATTGGGCTGAGCATTGACTCCAGAGGCAGAACAACACAGAGGGACCTCACAAGTGGCTGGGCCAAGTCAGGCCATCAGCATCCTTGGAACTCCTCACAAAGAGCGTGACAGTTGGCAGAGGGTGATGTCGGCTCCAGACAACATTCTGGTGAAGGCAACTTTAATTGCAAGGAATCTTATCTCTGCTATGAGCAAACTAGTTGGCACCATGCGGACCTGTCTCCTGAAAGATTTGCTGATGGTGAATTGGACGTGAGTTATAGATGCACCCTATTTAAAAATAAGATAAAATTGTGTGTTTCTTTTGACATGTCTAAATCTTAAGCTAATTACCACCTTTACTTCACATGCTCATCTCAAATTATGACACTAAAAATGATCCCAAGTTAAAAAAAAAACAACTGTACAATGGTACGTCTGCTTTGCAAAATAGTCAGGCAGTTCACCAAAAGATTAAACATAGAATTGCCATGTGATCCAGTAATTCTATTCATAGTTACCTATCCAAGAGAAATGGAAATATACGTTCACATGAAACTTGCACACCAACATTCACAGCGGCATTGTTCATAATAGCCCAAAATAGAAACAACCTAAATATCCGTCAACCAATGAATAGACAAAGAAAGTGGTATGTGTTCATACAATGGAATATTACTCAGCAATAAAAGAACAGATTACTAATACATGCTGCAATGTGGACAAGCCTTGAAAACATCATACAAGTAAAAGAAGCCAGTCGAAAAGGCCATGTATTATGCAATTCCATTTGTAGTAAATGTCCAGAATATATAAATTTGTAGAGACAGAAAGCAGATTAGACATTTTCTATGGCTGAAGTAGGGGGAGCAATGAGATGAGAAAGACAAAGGCAAGCAGTAGGTAATGAGTCGGTTTTTAATGGAAAAGTTAAGGTGATTTAAGTGTTCTCAACTTTATTATAGTGATGGTTGCACAGCTCTGTGAATATGCTCTGTGAAAAGTCAAGATTGCCTATTTTCAGGGGTCACCTGAATGGTATGTGAGTCATCTTAATAAAGATGACATTTCTAAATGGTGAGAGTGAAAAGGCCTCCCTAATCCAAACAAGCACATAATTTTTCAGTGCTCTATCTCAAGGTTGTTGCAATCGTCTAACCCACCAGTCTTTAATTCATAAAATACAAATTTTCAAGTCTGCCACTGGCAGTTCTTTATTGTAATATATCAAAGCCACATAGGCAGGAACATCTCAGAGAGGAACGACCTGAGAGCACCAGCCCCATCCCTGCCTCAGAGCAAGATCCTGACCAAACCAACCCAGGCACAAAAACTTAAGGGAGAGCAGCACCGCCACCAATACTTTATGAAAGAAGATTGAGTCTCTTCATCACGAAAAGCTCTGGCAATATTGTGTGGTGGCTGCGGTTTATCACATGCCTGGATATCACAGAAGTAGAATATAAAGACTTTCCAGATATAGAATGTTGAGATAGAGAAGAAATAGATAAGTATAAATCTGGACTTGCCCACCCAAGGGCTAAAGAAGAGAGATGCTGGCAGCAATAACAGAAAGTCCTACAGTTTTGAGCAGAAAATGAGAGACATCATTCTTGGGTGTGTTACAGGGACATCAAGGAGGGGACCCCCAATGGGCAGTGAGACTGCAAGAGTGAAGACAGAATCAAATGGGTCAGAATTTAGTTGTCCTAGGGTCATTTTTCATTCTTTCTTAATTCATCTAGTCATTTACTCACTCATCCATTTATTGAATAACAATAAGTTCTTACTCAACCATCACAGACAAAGGAGAGAGAATGACTGAACGTAATGTGATATCCTAGATGGGATCCTTCAACGATAACAATAAAAATTAGGTGAAAATTAAGGTATAAATACTGGCTCATGGGGTGAAAAATATTCCACAGTAAGATGTTAACACCAGAGGAAACCTAAGTATTGTGCTAGTTCTACAGAGACAAAGATAAACACAACGCTGATCCAGCCTCATGATCCAAGAGGTGCCATGATTCTTGGATCCAGAAGGCCCCTTTGCACCTGCCAATCTTAATGACACTTTATTTTATATAAGATCTCTGCAATTTCAGAGTGCTTACTGGTACATTCTGCAACCTTGATAAATAAGTGAGAAAATTATCACCACCTTGTACAGATAAAAAAAAAAAAATTAAGAGCTCCTGGGGTTTAAGGATTTGTTCCAGGTCTTGGTAGGTAGTAAAGTTGGACTGGAAACCAAGTCTTCTGATTCCTTGTCTGATGCTTTCTCCTAGCCACTCAAAAACCAAAAATCAGATTTAAAAAAAGCCCAGCAGACACAGTTTAACAACACTGAGCTATAGACATGGGACTTGTGAGGAAGCATACAAAAAGAGGTAGCAGCATTTAACTGCATGATCTCTCTGTGACACATGCACAAGACTCTTGCTGGCAGGGGCCAGGGTGCCCAGGCAGCCCAGTCTCCACCAGCAGCTCAGCGCTTTTGATAAAGATACACCCCTAAAGATGAGCAGCTGCTTCGTCATTTCAGCAGACTCCATTGAGATAACTTCAGAGGAATCTACTATCAAAACAAGACATGACTGCAGAAACCGTTCACTGACTTGCCTGAACTGTTCTCCTTCTCAGCTCTGTTCTTGCCAGGGGGGTATAAATGGAAGTCAGCTACCAGGGTTCTAGAAAAGCTTTGGGATTTGAGGTGAATCCTTCCTGCTTTGAATCTTGCAACCCTGAGGGAAAAGGCAGGAAATTCTCACCATTAACCTGACATCCCCAAGTCACTGGACCAATGCCAGCAGCCAGGTGTCTCCAGGCTGGTTGTGTGTATGTGTGGTACTGGGGATTGAGCCACCCGGGGACACTCCATTACTGAGGTACATCTCTGGCTCCAGGCTCCAGCCCTTTTTGTTTTTTTCATTTTGAGACAGGATCTCTCTAAGTTGCCCAGGCTAGATTTGTGATCCTCCTGCCTCAACTCCTCAGGTGGCTGGGATTGTAAGTGTGTGCCACTGTGTCCAGCCTATGCTATCTTTCAGGTGAGAAAATAAACCCTATTGTTTCAAGCCATTTTCAACAAATTCTGTTACTGCAGAATGCAGATTTGATTAAATAATGCAGAATGGAAAGGATATGGGTTTGGAACCAGACATTGTGACTAATTAGAAAGCACGTTACCAGAACTCCCTAACACTTAAATTTCTTCATCCGTAAAATGGAAATAATAAAATAGCCTCTTAGAGTTTCTGGAAGATTAAACCTTAGGAAGGTGCTTCACCTATTGCTTGATATACAGGATTAGCTGTCTTCCTTCAAGAATCCTGATCTTGTTATTTTAATAATTGTTACTTCTTTCTTTTCCACTAGATACACTAACCTGTTAAATACTATCAATGATTCCAAAAAATGTGTTAATGATTAAGATCCATTTTGCTTATAGATTTTCCCATCCTTTAGAAAATTCACCAAGTTTATTTTCTTTAATGATCTATAATATAATATAAGGAGCATTTCTGGTAGATGTACTTTTTACCCATAAAGAATATTTACTAAAGCAAAAATATTTATTGAAGTTGTTCAAACAGCTATATATATTTCTTGAACAGTTTCTCTGGGTTAGACTCCAGGCTAAATATGACAGATGCTAAAAAGTTAATGAAAAAGGTGGGATTTCTCTCTAGATGTCTGATTTTTAGTAGAGGCTACATAAAAGCTAACAAAATAAAACAGTGTATGTGATTAAGTAGTGGGATTTAAATAAAGGCAAAAGTCCCATTGTAAATCTTAAATAAGAGTTAATTCACTGTAAAATAGCATTTTCCCCATTCAAATAATTTATAATATATGTAAAATTACTTCACTTCAAATCCAGCTACTGAAATTCAAAGCAAGAGTTTCCTTTCATTAACAGGAGACTTTGCATCCCTCATTTTATAGACATCATGGCGTAATGGTTCAGCCATTATGGTTCAGTGTAGCCTTGGGTACCAGACTGTGGGGGTGCAAATCCAAGCTCTGGTGCTTAACCACTAGTGTGTCCTTAACTGAGGCCTTTAACATCTGTACACTCTAACTTCCCCTTCTAAAAAATGGGGATAATTATGGTGCATACCCCATAGGGCCGTTATAAAGATTAAATGAGTTTTGAACAGTGCCTGACTCCCATTAAGCACTCAGTACAGGCAACTATTATTATGTAGCTTTTTCAAGGATAAAATAGTTTATACTGATTTTCAAACAGTGTTAGATACTTGGGAATTTCTTTCTCATCTGTACTCTGTAAAAGCCAAAGGCTTTCCAAAAGGTCAATGCCTTCATCTTCTCCTTTTTCTGGTTGGTCTTTAGTGATATTCCTTGTTCTGGGTCCTCAGAGTCTGAAAAGCTAAGCCAGCAGTTGGTAGAGTGAGGAAGGTAGCAGATGTGTTTGAGAATAACTGAAATATCCAGGGCTTGAAAACAACAGGAAAGCCAGACAGGGATGCCCTCAGGGGTCCTGCCAGAGCCAGCTCTTCACAGAGACCCTTTGCCCTTCCACCTTGTTCAAGGTCCAAGGATGGCAAGCTCCAGACTTTTTCTGCCCTCCATCTGTTCCCAAACCACAGGTACCTGCAGGGCTCTTTACTTCTCCTCTGCATGATGCCTGTGCCACACCTGCCGCAGCCCTAAAACAAGTGTCAAGCAGAAGCCCCCTCCCCTTCCCCTCTGCACCCAAGCCCATCACCACACACAGGGAAAGCATCTGAACACAATCCCAGACCCAGTCCTTCCTATCCCTCTCAAACCAGGACGGTCTGACTTTCAGACCAGATATAAGCAATTAAACAAATTATTTGGTCATTCTACCATGAAATCTGGCAGACTGGCAAAAACCAATTTAGAAAAGTCTTTCCAAATTTTGCAACTTTAAGAAATGAAAAGGCAAACAACTTTATTACTTAATTAACAAAGTCCAATACACTGTAGGGGTAACTACTGAATTCACAAACTGAAGATCTTATGATTCAGTTAAGGTCCAGAGGGGCACTTTGGGTCACAGACCATTGTGTAGTACCTTTTGAACAACAGAAATTACTGAGAAAATTCCTTTTCAAAGTGGAGATTTAGAAAAACATTTTCTTTTAAAGAGAAGAATGGTGGATAGGCTATGTATTACTGCCCCCCAGTGTTCATTGCCAGTATTGATATTTCTCTGTTTCTTTTTCTTTTCTCTCTTTCTCTCTCTTTTTTTTTTTTTTTTTTTTTTTTTAAGACAAGGCTCTAGCTGTGTTATCCAGAATGTTTTCTTAGCTCCTATGTTCAAATATCCTCTTGCCTCAGCCTTTCAGGCAGATGGGAATACAGGCATGCACCACCACACCTGGTAACACAGTGTATTTTATGTTAAAAGAATAAATAGCACTCTAGTAATGCCTTCTTGACTTTCCTTTTAATTTTGATGAAGATGGCTTGTTTTGTTCAATGTTCAATAAATTCTCACGTCTTTCTAGGTTGGAATTTAGTATTCAGAATAGTGAGTCTGTAAATCAAGGCAACAATAGTAACGACAACAACAATGCAACAAAACACATCTGGGAATGAGTAGTGGTAACTCAAGGGGTTGCTCTGGATATTAAGCCTTGTTAGGGTATTCCAAAACTGGCAATATTTGAAAAGGAAAAAGAATCCCTGTGAAAACTACTCAGGCGCCATTAGGAAGGTTTAATTTTCTTCTCTGGCTATGTGGTTCTTGGCCCTTTCTTAGCATTTTCTGCCAGGGGTGTTGACAAAAAAATTAAAGCTCCATGGATTGATCACTAGTTAGCATCTCTGGTGAGAGATCTGGTGGGGGCAGAGGGTGAACTGAACTCACAAAAATTACCTATTCTTTAAAAAAGTAACATAGATCTAAACAATAATTAGATATTTCCTTAGATTCTTGTGACTGTTGTGTCAATCTTTGACACTAATTATTGCCCAAAGATACAGGCTAGGTGTAAAAGTGTCATACTTCTTTGCACGTGCCCCTTCAACTATGCTGAATCACCCAGATACTCAACAAACCAATGTCCTTCTTCACTCCTTATCAACAGACAAGACTGTAAAACACTGTAAAAGAAATCTATATCTGTATGTATGGGTGTGAATGTACAATAATTAGATGTATAAATATATGTGTATATGTGTAAACATATATGTTCTAAATTAATCTTTTCTGAGCCCCTCTTCTGTTAGGCTGCTGGGGATTTGAATCAGGCTTATTATTGGGATTTCCAGTAATGCCCATTCCTACTGTAGCCCCAGAATTGTCTGAGGGCCTAAGGAACAGAACATTCAGAAAAATCCTTCTGGTTTCTGATCCAAATCTGTGGTCCTAGATATGCTGTGGGAATGGATGAGGAGAACAAATCATAAAGTCATTAAGTCATTTGCTTTGAATTCACAGCAAATACTTAGTAGAACATTGCTAAGAGTTGGGTCTTCTGACCTCTCATGAGAAATTACATTCATTCATTCATTCATTCATTCAGGTAATGGGGATTAAACCCAGGGCACTTTACCACTGAGTTCCATTCCCAATCTTTCCTATTTTATTTGAGGCAGGGTCTCACTAAGATGCCCAGGCTGGTTTTGAACTTGTAATCTTCCTGTCTCAGCCTCCTGTGTAACTGGTATTACAAGTGTGTGCCACTATAGCAGGCAAAAACTCACATACTTTTAAAGAATGAGGTTATTTTTATTAATCTTTTTGGAGTTGAACTCACAATTCATACTACACTGTTTTTCATGTTTTATGACTCTCCTTGCATTTCCCTCTCTCCCCCAAATAGTAATACTGCCTGTCATTTATTGAGCTGTGCTAAGTGTTTTGTATTCAGTCTGAATTGACCCTCACATCAAACCTGTGAGAAACATTATTTTCCCTGTTTTACAGATGAAGTTCTAAAAAGTTAAGTAGTGTGCCCATAAGAGTCAGAATTACATCTGAATTTTAGTTTTTCTGATTCTAAAGCCTATTAATTACCATGCTTTCTTGCTTTTTCTAATAAAATTAGAAGAAAGGAAGAAACAATATACCATTTTTTTTAAACTCAGTCAAATCAAAGCATTATTTCACTTACTTTGGTAGAACTTCAGACACTATGCTGATACTAAACCACTGGTTGGAGTTCTATGTCAGTCTGATTTTTCAGTGACAAGCTGATATAGCAGATAAACTCATCCAAAAGGAAATTTAGTATAAAAGTTCTGTAAGTGCATCATAGTAACTTAGAACCAATACCATAAGACCATTGGCAATAAAGGTGTTACCAAGAATAACGTAGCACTCTTAGAGGACCGTGTAGGAGTACGCATCACTGATTTAATACAATATTTACCTAAAATGTTTTTTTTTTCCATTTATCTCCATTTTAAGAGGCTTCAGATAGTCATGATTGCCTTTAATGTTCTATGGAAAGCAAAAAAAACCTAACCCTTTAAGAAACAAAGATGAAAACAAATAGAAAATAAACATAGATAAGTTTTTTTAAAACCTGTAAGGAATGAGAGAAAAAGACCATTTGTAATTCCAACTTCAAAGAGAACTCTTGAGTAACCCAAAATATAAAAATGGCTATATCTTTTATTCAAGCCTGCCATCTTGAGGTCAATTAGAGAAACACTTAGTCTCTTTGGAGAATCTATGCCATATAAAAAGAGCGTGATTTGGGGGAGGGAAATTTCAAAAGCAAATCCTTGATACAAAGTAAAAACAATAATTAATCTCAGAAAACATGCATCTAAAGCTTTCCACTATCAGTATGTTAATGGACATCATGTGTTGCCAGTGCCTTCCAGCTAAGCATCACTAAAAACACACAGAGTTGAACAAGTTGGGTTACTTACAATGCAGTGAGGAGGAACACACATCGCAGGGAACCGTGGAGTGTCCCAGTAGAGAGTGTCAAAAGGGATATATAGCCTTCATGGTTAAAGGAAGTGGGGGTAGGATAGGAAGTTAAAATTAATGCTCTGGATAGGAAGTGCTCTGGATAGGAAGTTAAAATTAATGAATCAATACTGATACATTATTATTAACTGAAGTTCATAGCTTATTCAGATTTCCTTGCTTTCTCCCCTAATGTCCTTTTTCTTTTCTCTTCTTTCAGTGTTGGCAATTAAACCCAGGGCCTTTCACATGCCCGGCAAGAGCTCCACCACTGAGCTATGTCCCCAACCACTAATTCCATTTTGATTCCAGTATCCCATCCAAATACCATGTTGTGTTTAATTATTATGCCATTTTAGACTGCTCTTGGGTGTTACAATTTCTCAAACTCATTTCTAATCACCAATGACAGTTTAGAGGGCTAATGGTCAAGTGTTTTGTAGGATGCCTCTCCAATGGAATTTGACACTTTTCTCTCACTTAAACTGGTATTATGGGCTTTGGGGAGCAATCACAGAGGCAAAGCTCCACTTCCATCATGTCGTAATGAGGTAACACCATCAACCTGATTTGTTACTATTGATATTAACCTGTCACCTGGCTGAGTTAGTGCTTGTCAGGTTTCTTCACTCTAAAGTGAGAGGGAAATTTTCCCCCACTTTTCATGCTGTATTCTTCAGAAAGTCAAATACCTATGGGCTACACATAAGGAGTAGGAACTTATGTCCCCACTCCTCTAGCACAGAAACTCTACATAAATTATTTGATATTCTTGGGACATTGGTCTATTCTCCCCCATTCACGTTTTTATTTACCCAATCACTTATTTTTGTCCATATGGATTTATGGTTATTTATTTTATACTTTGGATTATAATCCAATAGTATTTTATTGAATTGTTCTAGGAACTTTTTAGATTGGGTCCTGTGTTTCTTTGATGTTCCTCTTTTGACATACCTTTTTTGTTTTGTTTTGTTTCTTTCTGAGCACTTCCTTATTTTCTGGCACTACACAGTGCTCCAGGCTCATCCTGTGTATTTCTTGCCGAAGTTCTAGAATCAACCTTTTCTCCAAGGAGCATTGGTTCCTTTTACTGGAAACCAAGACCTGAATGCACATTATTACTTGAGCATCATTGCTTCTAGACTCTCTCAGCTGTGTTCCTACAGAGGTCTCCAACTCTAATCCATTATCCTTGGATCCCTCGAACCTCCTCCCTTGCTATCTGTAAATTCCCACTACGATAGTGAGAATCCTGGCTCCCACCAACTGCCATTCATTTACTTAATTCTTCAGTTCCCATGTATTTGTATGGTAGTATCAAAATTGTTAATGTATGTCCTCATGGAAAATAGTTTATTGCCTAAGTTTGGTGAGACTTTATATTTCAAGCATAAATTTAAGTTTTGATTAATATAATCTGCTTGGAAAGCTTTAGTTTTTTTCTTCTTAAGTATAAACAATTAACAGTTAATAAGGATTATCAAAGGGGAGTCCCTAGAAAGGTTGTACAAAGTATGGCTCATTCCCCCAACAGAGGTAAGAAACAATGGAATATTTTTTTCTTCTGCAGGTAAAGAGAGAAGGGGTGATGGATTTGAAGTATCATCACAACAATGATATAAAAAGAAAAAAAAATAAGAGCAGTTCCTGAGAGTAGGTGACCAGCAGAAAAACTGAAAATTTTTATAAGTAGAAGAGTTGGTAAAGCATTAGGATCATTAAGTTTAGTGGAGATTCTAGAACTAAACTAATTGAATTTTTTAACATGTTTTACTATTGCCAGCTCTTGAAGAGGGTTCATGTGACTTGGCTAGTGGAGCTAATAATGAAAGACTGGAAGAAATAAGAGATGTCTAACAATTCCCATCAGTTAGTATTCCTCAATATGTTCACACCCTTTATGAATAAAATTATTTAACACAGAATTCTAGAAAACGTTGGGTACATAGTTATTGTTTTAGTCTTTGTGCTTAATCATGAGACATTCCTTTTAACTTGAAAGTATTCAATAATTGAAAGATATTTATATCAGAATATTTAACTTGTGTTATTTAACCAAAGAAGATAAACTCTCTTTATAATTTGTCAGTTTTAAATACTAATCTGGTAAATTTTCTTATGACAATTTAGGAAAGCTTGGAAAATTTTAGAAAAAACTAATAATTCTTGTCTTTTATTGCCCTATGAGCATTTATTTCATATCATTTTGGCCATTTCTAGAAACAAAAGATCTCTCTCTCTCTCTCTACATAATATACAGATAGATAAAGATAGTTGTGTGTATATATATATATATATATGTGTGTGTGTGTGTGTCTATATGCATACATCCACAATATTATATATATCTTATAGATACACAAAATATAGTTATCCAAATATTTAATGTATTTATCATTACTTTAAGAAGTAGGGTCAAATTACATTCAGTAATTAGTGTCTTGTATCTTTAAAAATTTTTATTTAGGAACTGCCTAGGTATTCAAAGATCATTTCCAAGTGTTCCAATGATGTATCTGGAAATTGCAATTTAGCAAGCATTATGTTTTTATTTAGAGTATTGCAAGTTTTCATAAAATTAAATCTTTAAAAAATATTTATCATTGTATATTATATTAAATTTAACTGAATACTATACACATACACACATATATAAGTAATTTTTAATTTTAAGCAAGCTATGGAAATAGTAATAGTTCATTTAACTCATAAAACCAATGTAGGACTATTTGAATTATGAGAAATTTAACACTAGTCTTAAACAATAATTATCACATAATATTGTGATAACAGTATTTTATAGGGTGAAATAATTTTTAAAACTAAATCATATAAAAATTCCTCTTTTATCTTGAAATAAAAACCATTTTTTACTATTTCATAGCTATAAAAACAAATATTGCGTGAAGATATTTTCTAATACCTATAAAAATAATAACTTTTTCTTTCTGTTAGAAAATACTTGTCGTTTAATTCTACTAGATATTCCTACAATATGTGAAAAATGAATATATGATTTTTATTCAGTTAGTCTTTATAGTCTGGGTGAAAGGAGAAAAGCAAATAGAACAAAAAAGTGGCATACATTTAGTTTTGACAAAATCTGAGCCCTTGACAATTTTATCAAAGTTGTCAAGTTATAAAAATTTTAAGTCATCACTTATTAACTTTTGAAATATAGAAACAAAAGGATAATACCAATGTTAAATAAAATGAACTCTTAGACAAGCAAAACAATTATCTGAAGATTTCTTTGCTTTTTGTGCTGAGCCACCTCTCAAATGAACAATCATGTTCATGTCAAAAATTTCCAAAATGGCCACTGCAATTCCAAATAGTTCCAGGAAGAACATCAGTGTACAAGTTAGCATTATGATGAAATGATAAAAAGGAAGCAGATGTTAGCTGGAAGAAGTATTGTTTTAAATTGAGAAGATTCCATAAGAACTGATGGGTCTTCTCTATAAGGTTGATGCTTGTGTAACTTTGTGTGTCCCGAATTTGACCAAAAGGACCAGACAAAGCCACCCAGTAACAGACAAATCTAAGCAAAGCCATTCTCAAGAACACAAAGACATGACAGAGAAGTGCGTGTAAGGTTTTAATTTGATGACTTGAGGCAAGTAGTCCAAACACAAGTCTTAGGAGACCTTCTGAACTCCTCAGCACCCATGGCTGGCTCAAGGAAGATTTACCAGATGTATGTCCAGCCTGTACTTGAAGAGACTCTTTTCCCTATTGGTAAACAACACTCAAGAAACTCATAACAAGTAGACAGGCCAAAGGGCCATGTGATACAAAGTTGGAAAATAATTGCATCAAGGAAAAATTAAAATTCAACCAAATAAGCAAAAAATGAGCAAGCAAGCAAACAAACAACAACAACAAATCCCGAAAGCTAAAAATGATAAAAAAAAAAAAATTTAAAAAGCAAGGAACCTTATTCCCAGGAATACAATATAAACATGGTATGGAAAGCTTTAGTGAATAAACAGAGCTCAAGTCAGAGCAAAGTTCTCTTTTCAGCAGGGGCAGATAGAGAATAGAGAGAAGAAAAGTTCCAAATGTGTACACTATTACTGATTTGAGGCCCTGGCTGATGAGGACTTCAGATGAATCTCAGCAAAGTTCCACCCTTGTCAAGGATCACAAGGAACACATCTGTAGTTGAATGTATTGAATTATGACTCATGACAGTGAGGGAGAACACACGCCCAGGGTCATCTCATTTAGAAGTGTCACAAAGAACTTACTACAGATTGTACCAAAAGATCAAGGAAGTGGAGCTTTACTCTGGACTGAATGCTATCAGAAATGGGTTTGTTCTATGATTGAGTATCTTAGTAAGTGAGCTCTAAAAAGAGGGAAAATCAGAGTGAGGTCAAGTCTGTAATTGGTAAAGAAAGCAGCAGTCACTCATTAACCAGGATACTGGTGTGTTCAGGCCATTTTTATGGTTTGGATCATTTTTTGGATAAGTTGGGAAAGTTGGTCTCTGTACCTCATTTTCTTAGAGGGCTATTTTAGGAATGAAACAAGTTAATACAATACCCAACAATGTCCATTAGAACATGATTAGAGATAATCCTTATTTTTGTCTTGATCCACAATAGTCACTGAGTGGTCCTGTTTGGTTAGGATAATCTGTGACGTTTTTATTTTTAAGAAGAAAACACCAAAGCCTGCTCTTAGCAACTACAAGGATTAATGTACAGCTAAGCCAGCTCCCAGAATGTCAAGGGCTGCTTTTCTCTTTGCAAATGCCTAGAACCTAAACCCTGGAGTGGGTGGGAGAGTATCTGTTTCTATATCTATGTATAGATCTGTATCTATATATACATACAGATATCAGCAAAGGTTTTATTCTTAAAAATGTGAGCAAAACATACATAAAAGGTAGTTTGATTATGTTTCTGAATTGTCGTCAACAAAGAAGACTTAAAATGTATAAAAAATAGCTATGGTTTTATGGACCTTCCTAGAAACTGAGAACAAAGTTTAAGTTGAATTAAATGTTATTGGTAATGGAATACTGAAAAGTTTAATTTCATGTCAACTTGAGTGCACTATGGGGTATTTAAACCTTTGGTCAAACATTATTCTGGATGTGCCCGTGAGGCTGTTTCTGGATGAGATTAACATTTGAACCTGGGTAAGATAGATTGCCCTCCCTAATATGGGGGACCTCAAAGGAAGACCCAAATTGAGCAAAAAGGCTGAGGAAGAGGGAACCTTTCCTGCCTATGTGCTTTGAGCTGAGATCCTGGTCTTCTGCCTTTGGACTCCAAGTGAAACATCATCTGCTTTTTAAACTGGAACTACCAACATCCGCTCTCCCTGATCTTTATTTTACTGATTGAAGATTTGGGAACTTCTCAGCCTTCAAAAAACCATGAAACAATCCCTCCAATAAATAAATAAGTACAAACACGCACATAATTTGTTCTGATTAAATGTCAAGTTACCATTGACTGGTATGACTCATATATAGAAAACCAATTACAAAAAAAGAAAAAGAAAGTCCATTTACAAAAACCATTTCTTGTACCTTTTAGGGGACATTTTACTTACTTGAAGTAAAGGTAAAAAAATATTTTCAAGAAGAAAAGCAAAGGATTTTTTTTTTTTTTTTTAATGAAAACTACTCTTAATGTTCTTTGACCAAAGAAGTTTGCACAGATCCACAGGGGTCAGTCCGGTAATGGAGGAATCTATTCAATTGATGAGTGCTTCTTAATGCAAGGTCTAATCGATTCCTCTATTTTAGGCCCAAGCTTCTTTATGGGGTCCCCTTTAAGAGATTAAAAAGACACCAGATATTCTAATTCTTAATATACAAATGCAAAAGTTCTGGATATCTCATATATATTACAGGCAAATGCCAGAAAATGATCGTATGAGGCAAAAGTTCACACAGAATATTCTACTGTGTAACGAAAGAAAACAAAGCAAGTAATCCATAAGGCAATCTTCAAATTCATTTTTCACTGAAAAATCAAGATAGAATTCATATCCAAATAAATTTTCACTTACTAAAGCTGTTTAAAGACATACGTGAGTATAAATCCATCAGAAGTTATCTAAAAACCTTGCTTCAAGTTCTAACACCAACATTACGGCTATAAAGTATTTTGGATGAAGAAATATGCAGACATTGGGGTTTCTAGATTTGTTATAATGGTGTTCTGGGGTGATGAACTTGTTGCCACTGAGCAGATTCTAGGTATCTGTATTCTAACATTTTCAACTCATCCACACCTCCACTGATGTTTAAGCACCTTTTATTCAATAATTTTGTAAACTGCTTCAGTTAGCTTTTCATTGCTATGATCAAAATAACTTAAAGGAGGAACAGTTGATTTTGGCTAACAGTTTCAGAGGTTCAGTCCATGATCAGCCAATGACTCCCTAGCTGTGGGTTCAAGGTGAAGCAGAATGTCATGGTGGAAGGGCGCAGCCGGGGAAAGCAGCTCAGGCATGGCAATCAGGAAGCAGAGAGAGTTTCGCTCACCAGGGTCAAAATATAAACCCAGGAGGCACACCCCCAGTGACCTACTTATTCCAGCCACACTCTACCTACCTAAGTTAGGTAGGTAGAGTTACCACCCGGTTAATCCACACCAGTGGGTTAATCCATTGACTATGTTACACCCTTCATAATCTAATCATTTCACCTCAAAATTCTTACATTGTCCAACAAATAAGCTTTTGATGGACACCTCATATCTAAACCATAATATTCCCTACTGGCCCCCAAAAGTTCATGTCTATCTCATAATGCAACATACATTTAGTCCATTTCCAAGAGTCCCCATAGTCTTAACAGTTCCAGCATTGCCTGGAAGTCCAAATTAAAAATCTTATGAGATACAAGGCAAACTCAATTGTGACAGTAAAAATCAAACAAGTTGCATATATCCAATACACAATGGCACGGGTAAACATTTCCATTCCACAAGGGAAAAATGGGCACAGAAATAAGGAATGGGACCAAAGCAAGACTGAATTCCAGGTGGGCAAACAAGTTCTGTAGCTCCATCCATATCCAGCATCTGGGACACATGGCATCATGATGTTCTCTCCAAAGGACTTGGGTAGCTCTGCCCCTATGGCCTTGCTGGTTGCAGTTCACATGGCCACTCTCTTGACCTGTCTATGGTCAATTCCTATAGCATTCCTGTGGCAGATGACCCACATCACTGGCATCTCTTAATCTTGGGGGTTTCCCCAGAGCTTCGGTTTCCTTCTCACATCTTCATGCATCACCCTCTCAAGGTAAGCCTGCAGGGACTGTGACCTACTTCCTCCAGCCACACCCTACTTGCCTAAGGTTACCACCCAGTTAATTCATGTTAGTGGATTAATCCACTGACTAGGTCACATCTCTCTAATCGTTTCAACTCTGAAAATTCTTACATTGTTTAACAAATAGGCTTTTGGTGGACACTCCATATCTAAACCATAACACTGAGCTATTTAAAAATGTGCATCATTTTAAAAGAAAGTATCTATTTACAAGTGACAAGACCCTGGAAGATGACCAGAATTTAACAGCACTGGGAGAAATGAACAGGAACCAAGATTCCATCAGTAGGCATCGTGTAGATTAAAGGAAAATCGAGATGGCCAAGGGCAAGTTAAATGTGAGTTTGTGTATCAAGTCTTTGAATAAGAGTATTTTTTAATATTTATTTTTATTTTTTTATTCTAGTGTACATCAACCAAAAGGTTGGATGGCCTGAACATTCCTGATCCTCAGAAGTCTCTGCAGGCCCATTCTCAGTTGTGCCTTAGTGAGGATTGCTTGTCAGAGTCAATATCAAGCTTTAGAGCTCAGCAATGTTGCACTGTAGTTTCAAAAGCTAAAGGTACTAAAACTATAAGAATCTTTCTCCCAATGGAGTTCAATTCCTCAAGGGATTTAAAGGCTGCATAAGATCTATGGGATTTCATGTTTGGGTTGAAGAATCAAAGCCAAGATGGCATACTGGTGAAGGGATTGGAAGTCCCAAGCTTGTTCACACATATATTGACTGTTCTCAGGCAAGTTATTATCTGAGCCTCATTTTCCTTATAGTGTTGTTTTAGGAATTAAACTAGTTGATAAAATGCCTAGTTCATAGCTCAGCAATTGGCAGCCATCCCTATTACTATGATCAAAATCACATGTATGGAAGGAAGGCAACTGACATCTAAATGGCATCTACTATGTGGCAGGGCATGGTACTGGACATTTTTGTGCAATATCCCCTCAATCCTTACACAATCCCTGGGAGACAGATGACCTTCTATGTCATAGGAAACAGGAGACAGCAACTAAGACAACATTGCAAAGTGTAGTAGAAAATGCACTGAACTGAGGGAGGGGATTGTCTCATTGTAAACAGATGGTTATTGATTCCCCTTTCAACAAAGAGGTCATGATTCTACAAAGCAATCTGATAAAAACAATACAGAAAGAGTTAGAGTCAACTTTCTCAATAGTGACAGGAAATTTAAAGGGAAAAATAAAACCTTTAAAATGCTCTAGACATGAGTGAATCGGTCATCTGCAATTATTTATAGCAACTCTAGAAGAAACTGACTAATTAATTTTTCAGGTCCTTTCAAAGCAATGCAGATTCTGAAACACATTTTGTCCAGACAGTTATGACCCGCAGTATCAAAGATGGTCAAAAGTGCAGTGCTGTTCAGTGCTTGAAAGGATCAATTTCCTTCAACTCTTTCTTTTACCTGCAAAGTTGTGAGTTGCCACCTGGTGATAGCAGAGTTCCATGCCATTCATGAGAAAAAGCTGTTCCTAAATATGAAATGAGACTCAAAAGTAGTGATTGGTTTTTGTTCAAGGAATAGGCTTTTCTCTTTAAAAATGACTAGAAACCCTATATTAAGTTAAAACAGGTATTATCCATACAGCTATGCTTGAGTGAGTTAGGCGGGGGAGAAATTATGCAATGAGCATGGAACCAGATGAATCAGATTTCTGTTCAAAGTTTCACAGAACGTGGTCATGGGTTGTTCTCTTAGCCCACTTACAGTTTATGTTGCTCCATTAGAGCCTTTGCAGGTTTCTCTGCAACCAGACCACAGGGGCCTTTCCTACCATTCATATCCTCACCCACAAGGCTTTTCTTTTCTTGTTTTTTTTTTTTTTTGTTTTTTTTTTTGGAACCAGGGATTGAACTCAGGGACACTCGGCCACTGAGCCACATCCCCAGCCCTATTTTGTATTTTATTTAGAGACAGGGTCTCACTGAGTTGCTTAGGGCCTCGCTAAGTTGCTAAGGCTGGCTTTGAACTCGCGATCCTCCTGACTCAGCCTCCCGAGTCGCTTGGATTACAGGCATGCGCCACCACGCCCGGCACCCCACAAGGCTTTTCTAACCACAAGAGACCCCTTTATCTTCTGGAAATCTTGATGATTTGGGACTCCAATGCCAAAGCTGCAGAATTTATAATCAAAGCTTGTGGTTTTCTTCTTCTTTTTATTTTTTAATTTCACTTTGAGAACTACCTTATGCCTTCTCTAGTTAGATTGCCGATAAATAGTTTAAAGGTTCATTTATTACACCAACTTGTATTGTAATCCAGTTTCAATTCTAGGGCAAATAACAGTCCACAGACTTTTTCATACCTCATACCTAAATTACATTTTAGAACCAGAAGAATTGACAGTAATTAATGTCTTTATGAAAATACAATCACTCAAAATATTGCCACTGTCTGGCCTCCACTGCCAAGTCCATAAGGCAGGAGTGGAGAGCTGCCATAGTTTTTTCTTTGGTTGCAAAACCATGTCTGAAATCTGATAGAAATAATTTCAGGTAAAATTAAATTATATAAGTTAATATCTTGTTCTGACCTGAGCAATGTACTAAACTGCATTTGTGGTTTTAGCCCATGCATATTAGTTAAAATAAACCCTTTTCATTCTGCAGCCGCCTATGCTGAATTGTCTCTGGTCAGTTCAACTGTATCACCTCTCACCTCTAAGGTGGGAACCATTTTTCCCAGAATCCTTTCCACTTTGGTTAGAGTTTGATTTTCACCAATGAGAGGGACTTGTATGGGATTTGGAAAGCGAAACCATTCTTCTCAGGAGGGCATGGTGACCAGAGCATCTTCCCTCTCTGCTCTACCTCTGCAGGCTGAAGTCATTAGGGGACAGTTCTTTAATGCTTTTACTGGAAGTCCTTCAGAACCTCCTTCCATTGGCTTTCCTAAATACGAGTTGACCTTAAATGGTTCATTAAATCCCTTTGCCTCTGTAACACTCACAGTGGCTTTGTTTTCTGGAATGAACCCACTTCCAGTACCAAAAACCATGTGGGTGGCTATTATAGAAGGTCTAACCAAGAAAATTTTTCATAGAATCTTGCAAAAATTTCTTCAGGGAAAGGAGCCAAACAATAGTAATGAAGGGAGCAAGTTGAAAAGAGAGTTTCCTACCCTTACAAATGACTGAATTCACACAAGCAAAATATTTTAAAGCAGATAAGAAGCCTATGTGAGGTATCTTTACAGATAAAAATCTTAGTTTTTAGTTTGGAAAACATTGCTTTTTTACTGCTTTCTCTCCTATGCTTTAGGAAGGCTAGCTGCAATGCTCAATTCCCAAGGGTCATTTAGCATATTCTCCGGCAGGCCTTTTGCTTCGCCCCAGCTATACCGAACTGTTCTGTCTTGTTTGTTATTATCTGAAATAGAAACTCTACTGACACCTAATGCATTCCGCTGACATTGGCTAGCAGACTTCTTGTAATTGTTTGACCTTCTCATCCTCTCTGCATGTTAAAATTACTTAAGGAATGGACATGCTAAAAGTTTGGTGCCCTTAAATTGTTGGAGGAAAAGGTCACACAAATCCAATAAAAACATAATTTTATTTTTCACAGGTGATGAAGTCCATGATGCAGGACCATAGACCTTGCAAAGTGTAGAAAAGCAGTGAGTCCTCAGAAAGCCCTGGCAGGTGTCCCTTCATCCCATACATTTACCACGTGTCAATCCACGTATGAATTAAAATGTTAGCATTCTAGAGCAGTAACCTTTGTTTTATACATGTTTTCTAATTTAATATATATAATAAGACCAGTAATAAGTGAGATTTTAAATAATACAGTTTGAAAAGTTATATTCAATTACATTTGAAATGCTTTTGGAATTTTTTTTACAGGAGAGACTATGTTAAATTCAAATTTAAAATGGGAAGAAGAGTTCATTATATGCATCTGAATTTTTCCCCATGTAATACTGTGTTCATCAGGATGGGATAGGCTTTTCCTTAATAAAATATCAAAGGATTTTCACAGCAAAAGTTTGGGAGATACAATTCAACCGACAACACCCTTTGATTCTGAAACACTATAAATGTGACACTTCTGTTGTTGTAGTCATGGTATTCTCTGCTCAAATCATGGCTCTGTGCTCAAGAGAGGAAGATTCCTTTGCTCATTATGTATTCAGTTTGTACCCTCTATATGCCAGGCACTAGGATTATAGCCATAATCAAAACGAACAAACAAAATCAAGATCTTAGCCGTTGCTAAGACCCAGAACACATTACCCAAAATATGGCACCTTGGATGGGAAGTGAGAAACCAGGAGACACAAAAAGTTCAGTCTCTGACCTTCTCTCACCTTTTCATATGAGAACTGGCCATTAAGGAGTTCTTAGACCCTCCTCCTCTGAAAGCACGTCATAAGACCCTCAAGTGACAGGGTCCTTCCGTATACGCAGAGGAAAGCAATGAAGATGTAAAGAGCATAATAATAATCAGGCCTTCTTGAGCTCCCCTCCACTTTTTTATCATGAGGTCAGACCCTCTTTTTGTGAGTCACATTGCTATGCAACTCTTCATTCTTTATTAAACTGAGCATAAAAATTTCACCATTTTTCCAGGACCTTTGGTTAACTTCTGAAGTCTCTCGTGTCAAAACTTTGGCCAAATAAATATGGTATACTTTTCTCTGTTACTCTGATAGGATTAAAAGGGTGTCAGCCATGACTCTTGTGATAGTTGAAGAAAAGGTATTACTTTTTCTCCCTTACAATGTCATGTGGATTATAGTCTATAGAAGAGATGGATGATAAACAGATAATTAAAATATGACAGCACCAAGAAGAAAGTCAAGTGTTGATTAGCAACAGAATGGAATATACTTTTTTTGGTAAAGGTAGTCAGGGGAAGCCTCTTTGAAAAGTTAGTTTGAGAAAATAATTGAATGACAAGAGAGAAAAATCATGTGACTACCAGAGGAGCAGAGTTCCAGAGAACTGTAAATGCAAAGTTCTGAGCTGGGCACAGGTTGAGTGTGTGATGAGGCCATTGTGGCAGAGCAGAGGGAGCAAATGGAGAGGAAGGAGAAGTATAATAGGTAACTGGTGGCCAGAACATGAAGCCTTGATGGGTACAGGAAGGACTTTGGCTATTACTTTGAGAAAAATGAAATTATTCAGGGGATTGTGAGCAGAGCAGTAACATCATGGTATTGTGTTTTTGAAAATGCTGAATGGGGGGGGCGCCCCCCCACAGATGCAAGAGACTGCACCTCCCCTCATGCCCACCCCTTGCCCCACAGCAAACTCAGCGTGCCTGCACTGCAGCTCCCCAGCTTCTTTGGAGGCTGGTGAGACATTTTGAATTATGCTGTAGGGCGTGGCCACCTTCATTGGAGGGGTGGCTCCCCTCCTGAGTCACCTATAGCAGACTGGAGGCCCTTTGACAGGTACTGCACTCGCATCAAGATACTGAGGACTGGGAGGTTTGAGTAGTGGATGACTGTGAACCATAGTCTTTTTTTTTTTAATTTTTAATTTTTTATTTCTTCTTTTTTTTTCTCTCTCACTGTATTTTCCTTTAATTTACCTATTCCCTTGGGGTCTCTTTCTCCCTTTTCTCATGCTAAAGACCAACTTCTTTTGACCCCGCTCTCACCCTTCCCTTGACCAGGTACCTCTATTCACTCACTTCTCCCATTAACAGTAACTTCCTATACCCCTCCCCATCTTATTCATCTACCACTAGAAATACTGTAGATAATAATCGAAGTCATCCTGTTTATTACAATAATGTTAAAGTCTTTATAGGGCCTATCTGGTTTAGGTCTGTATATTGTTTGTTTTAGGTGCTGCTGGTGTTGGTATCCCCCTCAAAGGAGAGGTACTGGAAACCTGCAGGGTCACAATAAGGCTGCAGGGGGGAAATGGCAGTACCTCAGATCTTCACTGCTAGAGGGGAATATACAAAAACAATATGAAAAAACAGGGGAATAAAGTGTCCCTAACAAATCAAGATGCTATTTTGGTAGAAGCCAAAGACTGCATGGCAATATGTATGACAGAAAAAGAGTTTAGAATCTGCATATTTAAAATGATCTGTGAAGCAAAAGATGAGATAAGAGAGCAAATGCAGGCAATGAATGGTCATTCCAATAAATGGTTAAAAGAACAAATGCAGAAAGCAAAAGAGCACTTCAATAAAGAGATAGAGATTCTGAAACAAACAAATAGTAACACTTGAAATGAAGGAAACAATAAACCAAATAAAAAACTCAATAGAAAGTATCACCAATAGAATAGATCTCATGGAAGACAGAATATCAGACAATGAAGACAAAATATTGAATCTTGAAAATAAAGTTGACCAAACTGAGATGGATAGAAATCATGAACAGAAACTCCAAGAACTATGGAATATCATGATAAGACCAAATTTAAGAATTATCAGAATTGAGGAAAGCACAGAAATACAAACCAAAGGAATGAACAACCTGCTCAACAAAATGATATCCAAAAATTTCCCAAACTTGAAGAATGAAATGGAAATCAAAAACAAGAGGCTTGCAGAACACCAAATGCACAAATTTACAACAGATCCACACCAAGTCACATTATAATGAAAATACCTCACAAACAAAAGAAAGATAGGATTTTAAAGGTTGAAAGAGAAAAGCATCAGATTACATATAGGGGGAAGCCAATGTGGATATCAGCAGATTTCTCAGCCCAGACCCTAAAAGCAAGAAGGGCCTGGAACAATATATTTCAAGCTCTGAAAGAACATGAATGCCAACCAAGAATCCTATACCCAGCAAAACTAACCTTCAGATTTGATGATGAAATAAAATCTTTTCATAATAAACTAAAGTTGAAAGAATTTACACAGAGAAAGCCTGCACTACCGAACATTCTCAGCAAAATATTTCATGAGGAGGAAGTGAAAAACAACAATGTAAGTCAGCAAAGGGAGGAACTACTGTAAAGGAAAAGCCAATCAAAGGAGAGACCAAGTCAAGGTAAAAACCAAAAATAAATCAAAATGACCAGGAATACAAATCATATCACAATAACAACCCTGAATATTAGTGGCCTAAACTCATTAATCAAAACACATAGACTGCACACACCTTAAAACCAAACTCCTGACAGGATCCAAGATGGTGGACTAGAGGGAGACTGTGTTCCTTGTCACTCTGTAATTCAAGTTTCAAGCAGAGGAAAATCTGTTTCTCTGTGAGACAGTCTTTGCTCCTCATTGATCCCCTGCTGTTTACCCCATTTGTCTACCGCAATCACCTACAGTCTGCCAGCATATTGATTACATTTTGAGTGCAGATTGCTCACTGACTGCCACCTATCATCTGCCACTTGCCAGTCTGCCTGCCTCTGGCCTGCCCATCACCTGCCTTTCACCTACCCATCACCCATCAAAGGAGAGCCCCCTGCCAATTGTCCACTGGTAGCCTGCAGACCACCTGCAGACCACCATAGGATCACCAGCTGCCTGTTCTTGCCTGGAAGTCCACTGTCACAGTACCCACAGGTTTGGTTACACGTGGCTGCTGCCATTTTGGGAAAAAAGCTAGGACCTGCAGGACCCTCGGCCCTACTGACTGTGCCCTGCCTCAAGGACCCCTCAACCCAACCAACTGCACCCTGCCTCCAGGACTCCCAGCCTGACTGACCTTGACCCATGTCAAGGTCAAGGTTCTGCACTACAGAACATTCTCAGCAAAATATTTGCTGAGACCTGACCAACCACACCCCACACAGACTCAGTGCCCATGCCCTGTGCTCCAGCTCCCCATTTGCCAACATGTTTGGAAGCTAGTGTGGCCATCTTGGATTATCATGGAAGTAGAAACTGTCATCTTAGGTGGGGAAAATCCCATCCTGAGATGCCTTCTGGAAACTGGAAGCTCACTGTCAGGTACTTCTCATGCATCAGGCTACTGAAGACTGGGAGGGCTGAATAGTATATGACTGTTATAGTGTAGCTTTTTTCCTCCTCATTTTGAAAATTTTAAAGTTTTTCTTTCTCTATTTTTCTTGCTCTCTATTTTCCTTTTGTTTATCTATTTCCTCAGTCTCTCTTTCTCCCTTTTTTCATGCTAACAACCAAAGTCTTTTGACTACACTTTCACTCTTCCTTTGATTGAGAACTTCTTTATACTCTTTTCTTACCCCATTAACAGTTACATCCTATACCCCTCCCCATCTTCTTTCTCCTCCATTAGAAACTGCAGACTTCATTGCAAGTCTATTTGTTATACTGCAGATAATAATTGAACTCATCCTTTCTGTTTATTATGACAATATTGTTAACATCTTCATAGGGGCTATGTGGTTTACAGCTGCATATTATTTGTACTGGGTGTTGCTTATATTAATGTCCCCCTTAAAGAGGTTTGGGAAACATGCAGGGTCACTATAAGCCTATAGGGGGGAAACTGCAATACCCCAGATCTGCATTGCTAGAGGGGAAGATACATAACATGAAAAAACAAGGGAAGAAAGGGTTCCAAAAAAATCAAGATTCTATATTAATAGAATCCAATGACAGCATGGTAGAAGAAATGTCAGAAAAGGAGTTTAGAATATACATGATTAAGGTGATTTGTGAAGTGAAGGATGAGATAAGAGAGCAAGTGCAGGCAATGAATGATCACTCCAATAAGCAGTTGAAAGAACAACTGCTGGAAGCAAAAGATCAATTCAACAAGGAGATAGAGATTCTGAAAAAGAACCAAACAGAAATCTTTGAGATGAAGGAAACAATAAACCAAATAAAAAACTCAGTGGAAAGCATCACCAACAGACTAGACTACTTGGAAGACAGAACCTCAGACGATGAAGACAAAATATTGAATCTTGAAAATGAAGCTGCCCAAACAGAGAAAATGGTAAGAAATCATGAATGGAACCTCCAAGAACTATGGGATATCATGCAAAGACCAAATTTAATTACTGGGATTGAGGAAGGCACAGAGATACAAACCAAAGGAATGAGCAACCTGTTCAATGAAATAATATCAGAAAATTTCCCAAACCTGAAGGATGAAATGGAAAATCAACTACAAGAGGCTTATAGAACACCAAATGCAAAAAATCACAGTGGATCCACACCAAGGCACATTATAATGAAAATACCTCACATAAAAAAGAAAGATAGGATTTTAAAGGCTGCAAGAGAAAAGCATCAGATTCCATATAGGGGGAAACCAATATGGATATCAGCAGATTTCTCAGCCCAGACCCTAAAAACTAGAAGGGCCTGGAACAATATATTTTAAACTCACAAAGATAATGGATGCCAACCAAGAAGCTTATACCCAGCAAAACTAACCTTCAGATTTGAAGATGAAATAAAATCCTTCCATGACAAACAAGTTAAAAGAATTTACACATAGAAAGTCTGCACTACAGAACATTCTCAGCAAAATATTTCATGAGGAAGAAATGAAAAACAACAATGTAAGTCAGCAAAGGGAGGAACTACCATAAAGGAAAAGTCAATCAAAGGAAAAACTAAGTCAAGCTAAAAAACAAAATTAAGCCAAAATGACTGACTTCTCTAAAATAGACCATATATTATGCCACAAAGCAGTCCTTAGCAAACAAAAAATAATAGACATACTACCTTGTATTCCATCAGATCATAAAGGAATGAAATTGGAAATCAAAGACAAAATAAAAAACAGAAACTGCTCCAACACCTGGAGACTAAATAATATGCTATTGAATGAAGCATGGATAACAGAAAACATCAGGGAGGCAATAAAAATATTCTGAGAGGTAAATGAGAATAATGATATGACATATTAAAATTTCTGGGACACTATGAAAGCAGGACTAAGAGGAAAATTCATTGCATAGACCGCATTCAAGAAAAGAATAAAAAGTCAACAACCAGATGACCTCACATTACATCTCAAAGCCCTAGAAAAAGAAAAACAGAACAACACCAAAAGTAGAAGACAGGAAATAATTAAAATCAGAGCTGAAATCTATGAAATTGAAACAAAAGAAACAGTTCAAACATTGACAAAGAAAAAAGTTGGTTCTTTGAAAAAGTCAACAAAATAGATAAATCTTTAGCCACATTGACAAAGAGGAGAGAGAAAACTCAAATTAGTAGAACTTGTGATGAAAAAGGAAAGAACAAAACAGACACCATTGAAAGACATAACATAATTAGAAGCTACTTTGAAAATCTGTACGCCAACAAAATAGAAAATCCTGAAGACATTGAAAAATTTCTGGAGACATATGATCCTCCCAAACTGAACAAGGAGGACACACACAATTTAAACAGATCAATTTCAAGCACCAAAATAGAAGAAGCCATCAAAAGCCTACCATCCAAGAAAAGCCCAGGACCAGATGGATTCTCATCTAAATTCTATAAGACCTTCAAAGAAGAACTTGTACCAATACTCCTGAAAGTATTTCATGAAATAGAAAAGGAGAGGACCCTTCCAAATTCATTCTATGAAGCTAGTATCACTCTGATACCAAAACCAGACAAAGACACATCTAGAAAAGAAAACTTTAGACCAATATCTCTGATGAATATAGAATCCTTAACAGAATTCTGGCAAATTGCATACAAAAACATAGTAAAAAGATAGTGCACCATGATAAAGGGGGGTTCAACCTAGGTATGCAAGGCTGGTTCAACATCTGGAAATCAATAAATGTAATTCATCACATCAATAGACTTAAAGAATCATATGATTATTTCAATAGATGCTGAGAAAGCCTTTGATAAAATACAGCACCCCTTCATGCTCAAAACACTAGAAAGGGATAGTATAGGGATAGTAGGAACATTCCTCAACATTGTAAAGGCTATCTATACTAAGCCCATGGCCAACATCATTCTAAACAGAGAAAAACTGAAAGCATTCCTTCTAAAAACTGGAACAAGACAGGGATGCCCTCTTTCACCAGTTCTATTCAACATCATTCTTGAAACACTAGCCAGAGCAATTAGACAACCAAAGAAATTAAAGGGATATGAATAGGGAAAGAAGAACTCAAGCTGTCACTATTTGACAATGACATGATTCCATATTTAGAGGATCCAAAAAACTCTACTAGAAAACTTCTAGAACTAATAAATGAATTCAGCAAAATTGCAGGATATAAAATCAATATGCATAAATCTAATGTATTACTATTCATGAGTGATGAATCCTCTGAAAAAGAGATTAGGAAAACCACTCCATTCACAATAGCCTCAAAAAAAATAAAATACTTGGGAATCAATCTAACAAAAGAGGTGAAAGACCTCTACAATGAAAACTACAGAAAATTAAGGAAAGAAATTAAAGAAAACCTTAGAAGATGGAAACTTCTCCCATGTTCTTGGATAGGCAGCATTAATATTGTAAAAATGGCCATTCCACCAAAGGTGCTATACAGATTCAGTGCAATTCCAATTAAAATTCCAATGATGTTCCTCATAAAAATAGAGAAAGCAATCATGAACTTCAACTGGAAGAATAAGAGACTCAAATAGCCAAAACAATCCTGAGCAGGAAAAGTGAAGCAGAAGGTATCCTAATACCAGACCTTAAACTATTCTGCAGAGCAATAGTAACAAAAACAGCATGGCATTGGCACCAAAATAAATAGGCAGACCAATGGTACAGAATAGAAGACACAGAGACAAACCCACAAAAATACAATTGCCTCATACTAGACAAAGGAGCAAAAAAAATACAATGGAGAAAAGATAGCCTCTTCAACAAATGGTGCTGGGAAAACTGGAAATCCATATGCAGTAAAATGAAATTAAACCCCTATCTCTCACCCTGTACAAAACTCAACTCAAAATGGATCAAAGATCTAGGAATTAGACCAGAGAGCCTGCACCAAAAAGAAGAAAAAGTAGGTGCAAATCTTCATCATGTTGGCTTAGGATCAGACTTCCTTAACAAGGCTCCCAAAGCACAAGAAATCAAAGCAAGAATCAATAAATGGGATGGATTCAAACTAAAAAGCTTTTTGTCAGCAAAGGATGCAATTAATAATGTGAAAAGAGAGCCTACAGAGTGGGAGAAAATCTTTTCCAACACACTTCAGATAGAGCACTATTCTCCAAAATTTATAAAGAACTTACAAAACCTTACCCCAAAAATGCAAAGAACCCAATTAGTAAGTGGGCCAAGGAACTGGACAGACACTGTACAGATGAAGATATACTGGTGATTGATAAATATATGAAAAATTGCCACCATCTGTAGTAATTAGAGAAATGCAAATTAAAACAACTCTAAGATTTCATCTTACTACAATTAGAAAAGCTATTATCAAGATCACAAACAATAATACATTCTGGCATGATGTGGGGGAAATGGCACACTTGTATATTGCTGGTGGAGTTGCAAATTGGTGCGGCCACTCTGGAAAGCAGTATGGAGATTCCTCAGAAAACTTGGAATGGACCCACCATTTGACCAGCTATCCTACTCCTCAGTTTATACCCAAAGGACTTAAAATTAACATACTACAGTAATGCAGTCACATCAATATTTATAGCAGCTCAATTCACAATAGCTAGATTGTGGAGCCAACCTAAATGCCCTTTAACAGTTGAATGGATAAAGAAACTGTGGTATATATACACAATGGAATATTATCCAGCCATAGAGAAAAATAATATTATGATATTTGCAGATAAATGGATGGAATTGGAGAATATCATGCCAACTGAAATAAGCTAAGCCCAAAAAACCAAAGGCCAAATGTTTTCCCTGATAAGTGGATGATGATATATAATAGGATTGAGGGGTGGGGTGTGAGAGAAGAATGGAGGAACTTTAGATTATGTAGAGGGAAATGAGAGGGAGGCGGGTATGAAAAATGGTAGATTGAGACAAACATCATTACCCTATGTACAAATACGATTCCACAAATGGTATGAATCTACATCCTGCACAACCACAGAAGTGAAAAGATGTACCCCATTTGTGTACAATTAATCAAAATGCAGTCTGTAAAAATAAAAAATAATTTTAAAAAATGCTGAATGGTTAATTTTCTGTATTAGAGCAATAGCTGAAGTAGGGAGACCAGCTAAAGTGAGTGCAGGAGTCTGGATGAGCAGTTTAAACTAGCATAAAAATGGGAAAGTGGTGATCAGCTGTTGGATACTGGAGACTTTTGAGGGGAAGAGGAACAGAATATGCTGACAGACTGATGGGAGTGTAGTAAAAAGTGGAGACAAGGACTACTCAGATTTTTTTTGACCTGACAAAAAATGTTTTGGGTTGCCCCTTGCTGAGGTGTAGAAGAGTGGTGGAATGCAGTGTTCAATTTTAGCCATAAAATTTGAGATGACTAATAGAAAAGAGAAGATTTGACTAGGAAGTAAGATGACTCTATAGTTCGGGGGAGATATTAGGGTTGAAAGTACATTTGGGAGTCAATAGTTTGTAGAAGGCATTTGAAAAGAAGCATGGAGGCACGCTGTAAACATGTAAAAGCCAACAGAATGCAAATAATAAATGGTACACTTAAGTGCTAATTTGCCAAAAACTACTTTAAACATAAATAGTTTAAATATGGCAAAAAGACAGAGGTAGGCAGAGTGGATAAACGCACACATACTCACAAACCAATTATATTCTGATTTTATAAGAAATGTACTTCAAATTTAATGACATATATAGATTGAAAGGAAAAACATGAAAAAATACATGCCATTCAAATATTTAAAAAGAGCAGGAATGCCAGGTGTGGTTATGCAACTCTGTAATCCCAACTACTTAGGAGGTTGAGAGAGGAGGATCACAAGTTTGATGCCACCTTGAAAAAGGGTTTGGGATGTATCTCAGCTGTAGAGCCCTTACCTAACAAGCACAAGGCCCTGGATTAAATTCCTGGTTAAAAAAAAAAAAAGGCAAGAAGCAGGAATGACAGCATTAACATTTGATAAAGTTGATTTTGGAATAAAGAGAATTAATAGAAACAAAGAAGGATGTTACATAATGAGAAAATAATCACTCCACCAGGGAGACGAATGATCTTAAATGTGTATGGACTAAACAAGAGGACTGTAAAACACGTGAACCAAAAACCAATAAAGTTGAAAGGAGACAGAGACCAATCCACAGTTATAGCTAGGGGCTTCAAGATCCCCTTCTCAGCAATGCTACAACTACTATAGGAAAAAAAAAACAAAAACAGCAAGGATATAGGACATCTATAACACAGTCAACCATCAGGTTCTAACTGACAATTTATAGAACATTCCCCCAGACAATAACCTAGCACCATTTTTTCTTAAGGGCATATGGAGAATTCACCAAAGTAGGCCACGTCCTTGGTGGTTAAACAAACATCAACAAATTTGAAAGGAATGAAACCATAGAGTGTAATTTTTGATCAAAATGGAATCAAACAAGTAATCAATGCCAGATATTTAGCAAAATCTCAAAAAACATTGTGAAAATTATATAACATACTTCTAAATAATATTTAGGTCAACAGAAAGCCTAAAAGAAAAATTTTAACATGTGTAGCACTGAATGAAAAATAAAATATGATGTATCAAAATATGTGGACTATATATATGGGAGTGCTGGGATGAAAATTTATAGCACTTTCTACCTCAAGAAACTAGGAAAAAAGGGACAAAGTTGACTCAGAACCAATAGGGAAGAATAATAAAGAGCAGAAATCAATGAAATTGAAAATAATGAAGCAACAGAAAAAAATGAACATAATAAAAAATATTTCTTCAAAAAATCAATAAAACTGATATGCCTCTAGCAAAACTAAAAATCAAAAGGAGGCACAAATTACCAAAATGGAATATGACATATCACTATAAATCCTGTAACCATCAAAACAGTCATAAGGAAATAATCCAAACAACTTTACACTCACAAATAGAAAGTTTAGAAGAAACTAACCAATTCCTTAAACATCACAAACACCCCAAACTCAACCAAGATAAAATAGGTAATCTAAATAGCATTAATAACCATAGAGAAAATTGAATTCACAATTTAAGAGTTCATAGGAAATAAATTTCCAGGCTTAGATGGTTTTCATGGAGAATACTACCAAACCCATTTAAAGAATTATTAACACCAATTTTGCAAGTTTTTTCTAGAATATAGGAGAGAATACTTCCCAACTCATTATGAGGTAGGTATCACCTTGACACAAGAACCAGATGAAAACAACACACACACAAAAAGAAAATTACAGACTAACATTTCTCATGAGTTTAGACACAAAAGTTGTCAAGAAAATATTAGAAAACCAAATCCAACAATGAATAAAAAATAATTATACACCATGACAAAGTAGAATTTATTCTAGTTATGCAAAATTAGTTGGACATTTGAAAATAAATGTGATTCACCATATCCTTAAGAAAAAAATTATATGAACATATTAGGTGATACCCTTTCCTCCCCATCAAAAGCACTTAACAAAAAGTAATGTTCATTATGAAAATTCTAAGTTCTAATAATGCACACACACTTCGGACAGAGCACTAATCTCCAGAATCTACCAAGTACTCAAAAATCTTTACACCACGAACACCAATAACCCAATCAATAAATGGGCCAAGGAAATGAACAGAAATTACCCCAACTTAATGAGAGTCTACAAAAACGCCTCAGTTAATATCACCACACTCAATGTGGAGTAAATAATGCTGTTCCTTTATGGTTAGCAACAAAGCAAGGATGCTCATCCACTCTAAAAACATTTTCCCCCTGTACTTGGGATCAAACCCAGTGGTTGCATGCTAGGCAAGTGCTCTATTGTGAGCTGCATCCCCAACCCTTAACATCTCATTATGCTGGAAATTCAAAGTGTTTCAATGAGGCAAGTTAAGGAAATAAAAGGCATACAAATGAGAAAGCGAAAATAACTACTTCAATCTGATATGTTTATATACGTAGGAATGTACGTATATAAGGAATGTACATTTAAATAAAAACACAAAAATAGTCTCAGAACTAATAAGTGAATTCAGAAGGATGCAGGACACACGACCAATATATAAAAATTAATTGTATTCATAAATGTTAGCAATAAATACATGGGACTTGAATTTAAATAAAAGTTCATTTTAACTACTCCAAAGAAAATTAAATAATTAGGTTCTACATTTAATACAACATGTATAGGATCTGATCATTGCAAAATTCTGTTTAAGGAAATCAAGGAAGGCCTAAATATGTGAAGATGCATACTTTGTCATGGATGGGAAAACTAAACATAAGAAAGATGCTTTTTTTCCCCAAATTGATTTTATATTGAATGTCATTCCTATGAAAATCTCAGCAAGGTTTTCTGTATATATAGCAAAGTCATTCTAAAGTTAAATGGAAAGGCACAATGCTAAAATATGTAAAGTCATAAACCAAGAGGAATATAGTGGAAGGAATAACTCTATCTGAACTTAAATCTTATTATATAGCTACAGTGACCAATATAGTGTGGTACTGCCAGAGGGATAAATATATAGATCAGTGGAGCAGAATGAAGCCTGCAGAAGTAGACCCATGCAAATATGCTCAACTCATTTTTGACAAAATGCAGACGCAACTTAGTGAAGGATAACTTTCTCAAACGATGGCATGGAACAATTTGATATTCCTAAGAAGAAACAAACAAATGAACAAACAAACAAAAAACTTGACCTAAACTTCTTATCGCCAATAAAAATTACACAAAGATTTCCTAGAGTTTCCATTAAAAAAGCATGACTCATAAATAGAAAAAATTGACAAGTGCGACTTCTTAAATATTTTTTTAAAAAACTTTTGTGCTGAAAAATACCATGTAAAGAGATGAAAAGACACGTTGCAGGTTGGGAGAAAATATTTGCCAATATATGTCCAAACAAAGGACTAGGACAAAATCTATACTACATGAGGAATGCTCTAACTGAACAGAAAAACACAACTAAAAGCAATAACTGTTCAATTCAAAATTGGCAAAATACATGACCACACATTATACCAGGGAACACATACATATGATTAAAAAATGTCCCTCATCAAGAAAAGGCATATTTTAAAGCACAATGAAATATCATATACATCTAGCAGAGTGTCTAAAATAAAGCAGTAACACCACCAGATGCTGTCAAGAACATGAAGAAACTGAAGAAATCTGACCCAGGATGTGAAAGACTGTAATACGAATACTGTAGAACATTAAAGAAAGGAATAGAAGAACACCTTAGAAGATGAAAAACAACCATGTTCTTGAGCAGACAGAATTAATATTGTTAAAATGGCCAAATTACCAAAAGCAATATACAGATTCAATGGAATCCTCATCAAAACACCAATGACAGAACTAGAAAAAGAAGTTCTAAAATTCATTTGAAAGAATAAGATCCAGAATAGCCAAAATGCTCCTGAACAAGAAGAGTAATGCCGGAGGCACCACAATACCAGACCTCAAATTATACTACAGAGCTATAGTAACAAAAACAGCATAGTATTGGCACAAAAATTAGCATGAAAACCAGTGTAATAGAATAGAAGACAGAGATAAATCCACATAGATAACAGACATCTGATATTCAAACAAAGTGCCAAAATGTATGTTGGAGAAAAGATAGCCTTTTTAAACATAAGTTGTTGGAAAAACTGGAAATCATAAATAGTAGAATTAAATGAGATCTCTATCTCTCACCCTTCACAAAAATCAACTCAAAGTGGATCAGTGACCTAGAAATTAGACCAGAAACTGCAACAGGTAGGAAAAAAATGTAGGACCAATGATCCAACATATTGGCATAGGCACTGATTTCCTTAACAAGACTTCTAAAGCACAAGAAATAACACCAAGAATCAATAAGTGAGATGGCATCAAATTGAAGAGCTCTTTGTGAAGAGAGAGCTTACAGAATGGAAGAAAATCTTTACCACTTGCTCCTCAAAGAATTGATAATCAAAATATATAAAGGACTCAAAAAACTTAAAACCAACTCAACAAACAAATGAAAATGAAACAAAAACCAAAACCAAATACCCAATTATAAATGGGCAAAATATCTAAACAGCCACTACTCAAAAGGAATATGAATGGCAAACAAATATATATGACAAAATGTTCACATCTCTAGTGATAAAGCAAATGCAAATCAAAACTACACTGAGACTTCATCTCACTCTAGTCAGGATGACAATTATCAAGAATACAATTAATAATAAATGCTGGTGAGGAAGTGGGGATAAAGGTATGATCATAAAATAGAGATAATATCTTCCATTCTATAAGATCATAATGGAATAAAATTAGAAATCAATGATAAAATTAAAAAAAGGTTCACTAACACCTGGAGACTAATGATAAATGGATAAAGAAGAAATCAGGATGAAATACAAAAATATTAGAAGTAAATAAGAACAGCAATACAATGTATATTAAAAATCTCTGGGACCCTATGAAGACAGTGCTAATAGGAAAGTTCATTGCATTGAGTTTATTCATTGAAAGAACAGAAAGTCCACAGATAAATAGTTTAACATTATTTCTCAAAGCCCTAGAAAAAGAACAAATCAACACCAAAAGAAGTTGAAGATAGCAAATATTTAAAATCAGAGCTGAGATCAATGAAATTGAAACAAAAGAAACAATCCAAAAATATCAACAAAGCAAACAGTTGATTCTTTGAAAAAAATAAATAAAATTGATAAACTCTTAGCCAAGCTAATGATGAAAAAACTCAAATTACTAAAATTTGTAATGGAAAAGGAAATATCAAAACAATGTAAAGCATCACCAACAGATGCTTTATATTGACAAGCAACACTATGAACAGACTCCGAAATACAGACAATAACAAGAAACTATTTTGAATGTGTATGCTCTAATAAAATAGAATATCTTGAAAAGATCAACAATTTTCTAGAGACATATGACCTACTTAAATTTAATCAGGAAGACATACAAAATTTTAACAGATCAATTTCAAGCAACAAAATTGAAAATGCTTTCAAAAGCCTTCCAAGAAAGAAAAACCCAGGACCAGATGGATTCTCAGCCAAGTTCTACCAGACCTTCAAAGAAGTAACACCAATCCTCCTCAAATAATTCCATGAAATAGAAAAGGAGGGAACCCTTCCAAACTTATTCTATGATGCTAGTGATCACCCTGATACCAAAACCAGACAAAGATACAATAAGAAAAGAAAATTAGATCAATATCCCTGATGAACATAGATGTAAAAATTCTTAATAAAATACTGGCAAATTGCATATAAAAATAAATTTAAAAGATAATTCACCATCATCAAGTGGGGTTCATTCCTGGGATGCAAGGTTGTTTCAACATAATGGAAATCAATAAATATAACTCATCACATCAACAGACTTAAAGACAAGAATCACATGATTATCTCAAGAGATGCAGAAAAAGCATTTGACAAAATACAGCATCCATTCTTGTTCAAAACCTTAGAGGTAGTAGGAACATACCCAAGGCCAAAAGCATTCGAAATGGAGAAAAATTGAAAGCATTCCCTCTAAAAACTGAAGCAAGACAAAGATGCCCTCTTTCACCACTTCTAGTCAACATAGTCTTGGAAACTCTAGCCAGAGAAATCAGACAGAAGAAAGAAATTAAAGGGATATGAAAAGGAAAATAAGAACTCAAACTATCCCTATTTGCTGATGACATGTTTCTGTATTTAGAAGATCCAAAAAACTCCACCAGAAAACTAAAACTCATAAATGAACTCAGCAAAGAAGCAGGATAGAAAATCAACACCCATAAATCAAATGCATTCCTGTACATCAGGGGTGAATCAACTGAAAGAGAAATTAGGAAAACTATCCCACATGCACAGTAGCCTCAAAAAAATAAAATATTTGGGAATCAGTCTAACATAAGAGGTGAAAGACCTCTACAATGAAACCTACAGAATACTAATTAAAGAAATCAAAGAACACCTTAGATGGTGGAAAGATCTCCCATGTTCTTGGATGGGAAGAATTAATATCATCAAAATAGCCATACTACCAAAAGTGTTATATGGATTTATTGCAATTCCTATTCAAATTCCAAAGATGTTCTTAATAGAAATACAAAAAGCAGTCATGAAATTCATTTGGAAAAATAGGAGACCCAGAATAGCCAAAACAATCCTTGTGAGAAAAGTTAAGCAGGAGGCATCACAATACCCAACCTTAAATTATACTATAGAGCAATAGTAACAAAAGTGGCATGGAATTGACATCAAAACAGACATAAAGATCAGTGGTACAGAACAGAAGACACAGAGAAAAACCTACATAAATACAGTTACCTCATACCAGACAAAGGCGCCACAAACATACATTGGAGAAAAGATAGCGTATTCAACAAATACTGCTGGGAAAACTGGAAATTCATATGAAGCAAAATGAAATTAAGCCATCATTTCTCACTCTGCACAAAACTCAACTAAAAGTGAATCAAGGTCCTAGGCATTATACCAGGAGACCCTGCTCCTACTAAAAGAAAAAGTAGGTGGAAAACCAGAATTCCTCAACAAGATTCCTAAAGCACAAGAAAGAAAATCAAAAATCAATAAATGGGATGGTACCAAACTAAAAACCTTCTTCACAGAAAAAATAAATCAAGAACCTGAAAACCTACAGATTGGAAGAAAATTAAAAAAAAAACAAAACAAATAACCTAATCAATAAATGGGCTAAGGAACTGAACAGACACTTCACAGAAGATGAAATAGTGTTTGATCAACAAAAAATGAAAAAATGTTCAACATCTCTGGCAATTAGAGAAACATAAATTAAAACTACACTGGGATTTCATCTCACTCCAGTCAGAATGTCAATTTTCAAAAATACTAGGAACAATCAATATTGGTGAGGATGTGTGGAAAAAGGTACATCCATACATTGCTGGTGGGACTGCAAATTGATGCAATCACTCTGGAAAGCAGTGTGGAGATTCCTCAGATAACTTGGAATGGAACCACCCTTTGATCCAATTATCCCACCCCTTCGCATATACCCAAAGGATTTAAAATAAGCATACTATAGTGACGTTACCACATCAATGTTTATAGCAGCTCAATTCACAGTAGCTAAGCTATGGAACTAACCTAGGTGCCCTTCAACAGATGAATGGATAAAGAAAATGTGGTATATATAATCAATGGAATATTACTCAGCCTTAAAGAAGAATGAAATTATGGTATTTGCCAGTAAATGAATGGAGTTGGAGAATGTCATGCTAAAAGAAATAAACCAATCCCCATCACCCAAAGGCCAAATGTTCTCTCTGATATGTGGCTGCTAACACACAGTAAGGCAGGGTAGATGTGTGGAGAATAGAATTTCATTGGATTAGACAAAAGGGAATGAAGAGAAGGGAGGGGTGGAAATAGAAAAGACAGTAGATTGAATGGGACCTAACTTTCCTATGTTTCCTTTCATATGTTCACATATGAATACATGAGCAGTGTAACTCCACATTGTGTACAACCACAGGAATAGGAAGATATACTCCCTGTATGTATAATATGTCAAAATACAGTCTACTATCATGTATAACTAAAAAGAACAAATAAATTTTTAAAAGCCATATTAAAAAGACATATGCCATTATCAAGCTGGTTTCATCACACATATGAAGGGATAGTTCAACATAAGCAAATCATAAACTGAATCAAGGACAAAATCATGAACATCTCAATAGATGCAGAAAAAGTCTTAGATAAAAGTCAACACCTCTTCATGATAAAAATCCTGAAGAAATAGTGATTATAGGAACTTACCTCAAACTAATAAAGGCTATACACCACAAACTCAAATCCAAACCAAATCATACTAAATGTGGAAAGACTGAATTTTTTTTCTTCTAAAATCAGGAGAAAAACAAGGATGTTCACTTTCTCTAGTCCTAATCAAAATAGGACTTAAAATTTTTTTTGCCAAAACAAGTCTAAAATTTTTCCAGGCAAAGAAAGAAACAAAAGGGTTACAAATATGAAATAAGAAGGCAAATTATTCCCATTTACAGATGATATGTTCTAACACTTAAGGCTCCACTAGAAACTTCTTGTTCTGATAAACAAATTCAGCAAAGTAGCAAGATACAAAATTAGTGTACAAAAATCAATAGCTTTCGTATACAATAATGAACATGCAGAGAAAGAATTCAAGAGAATAATTCCATTTACAAAGCTTCAAAAAACTGTAGGAATAAATCTAACCCAGAAGGCAGAAGACTTCTATAAGAAAAATTACAGAAAAAAGAGGACACTGGAAAATGGAAAGTCTTCCTATGTTCATGGATCGACAGAATTATTACTGATTCAATGCAATTTCCACGAACATACCAGTGACATTCTTTACAGAAGTAGGAAAAACAATCCTAACCTTCATCTGGAATAACAAAACAGAATAACCTAAATAATCCTGAGCAACAAGAGCAAGCTGGAGACATCACAATCAATGACTTCAAATCATGCTACGGAGCCATAATAACAGAAACAATATAGTCCTGGCATTAAAACAGACCCAAAGCCCAATAAAATAGAATAGAATACACAGAGACAAACCATACAGCTATAATGATCTGGTTCTTGACAAAGTGTTCAAAAACACATGCTGGAGAAAAGAGAGCCCTTTTAACAAATGGTGTTTTGAATACTGAATATTCACATATAAAGGAATGGAAATAGGTCCTTCACTCTCATCCTGAACAAAAGTCAGTTTGAAATGAATTAAAGTCCTGAGTGTGAGAGTAGAAGCTTATAACTGCCCAAATAAAACAGGGGAAACACTTCAACCTATAGGCACATGCAACAATTTCCTGAATAGAGCTACTACAGCTCAGGAAATAATACCAAAAATCAGTAAATGGAACAGCATCAAATTAAAAAATTTCTGCACAGCAAAGGAAACAGTTATCGTGAAGAGATAGTCTACAGAATATGAGAAAATCTTCGCCAGCTATTCACCCAACAGAAAATTAACATACAGAATATATGAAGTACTCAAACAACAACAACAAAACAAACAACAACAAAACAAATAACCCATTCAGTAAATAGGCAGATGAACTAACCAGACACTTCTCAAAAGAATTAGTACAAATAGCTAACAATTATATAAAGAAAAATATCATTTCCAGCCATCATGGAAATGCAAATCAAAACTATAGAGATTCCATCTCACCCCAGTCAGAATTGTGTTGAGAATACAAATGACAATAAATCCTGGCAAGGATGCAGGGGAAAAGGAATTCTTATGCTATGTTGGTGTGAATGTAAATTGGTACTGTGGAAATCAGTATGATGGTTTCTCAAAAACACTAAAAAAAAAAAAATTACCATATGATCCAGTCATACCACTCCTCATAATTTATTCAAAAGAATTAAAGTCAGCATATTTTAGAGATACACACATACCCATGATTATTGTGGCATAATCCACAATGGTCATGATATGGACTCAGTCTAGGTGTTTGTCAACCAAGGAATGGATAAAGAAATGTTATGTGTACACACACACACACACTGGAGTATTATTCAGACATAATGAAGAATAAAATTGTGTCATTTTCAGGAAAATGAATGGAACTGGAGAACATCATGTTAAGAGAAATAAGTCAGATTCAGAAAGATGAATACCATGTTTTCTGTATTCCATGGAATTTACAAAGGGGAAAAAAAAAGAGGATGTTTATATATGTAGAAGGAAGACCTTTAAATGTAGAGGAAGGGGATCAGGGAGGGGGAAGGGGCAGGTAAGGGGAGATTTTGGAGAGTGAAATTAATCATATTATGTTATTTACATGTGCAAGTATGATACAATGTAACCCAATATTCTATATAATTAATGTGCTCCAATAACTATTTTGAATGATTAAAAAACTATACACAAGTGTTCATAGAATTTTTTGGAACAGCAAAACCTGAAAATAGCCCAGGTGTCATTCAACAGATAAACAGTTTAACAAACTGGTGTATCCATACCATGGAATACTACTCAACAATAAAAATAAACAAATTATTAATACCTACATGTTGGATGAATTTATAAGGAATCACGCTGAATGTAAATGTCGGTTCCAAAGGCTCCACACTCATGATTCCACTGATACAATGTTTTTGAAATGACAAAACTTAAGAGACAGAGGACAGTTTAACAGTTGCCAGGATTTGTGGTTAGGGGTCAGGAGGACATGAGTGTGATTATAAAAGGGCAACAAAAGGGTCATTACAATGATAGTACTGCTCACTGTTTTGAGTGTGGTGGTGGACACATGAAACTTCCCATGTGATAAAATTCTGTAGAGATGATACACACAAACACAAATGAATACCATTAAATCTGAACAAGACTAGTGGCTGTATTAATATCAAAACTAGGATTTTAATATTTTTACAAAATGTTACTAGTTGGAGAAACTGAGTAAAGTGTGTATGGGTTCTCTTTGTATTATTTCTTACAAATTCTTGTGACTCTATAATCATCTCATTAATCATTTAGATTAAAATATTTAATTAGAAAATAAATTGTGCAATAATAGGCTTCTACTAATGCAGCACACACACACACACACAAACATGCACACACAACACATGAAAGGAGAGGTAGCTTACTAGATATCGAGAACTATATAAAGTCACAATAATTAAACAGTTCTATTAGAATAGAAAGTCAATTGTACATAATTAGAGAATCCATAAACAGATCCATGTCTATTTGAGAAATCAGTATAGTATGAAGGCAATATTTCACTTCATACCATGGAGGGAAGCAAAGGCTAAGTGATGGAAAATTTAATATTATTAATTTGGAAAAATAATATCACACAGAAGATAAATTCAAGATGGATTAAAATCAACAAAGCTATAGAATCAATACTAAGCAGGAGGATTTTTAAAAAAACATAATTTTTAAGATGGGGAAGAGTTTTAAGATAAAGTTGAAAATAAAGGAAAATGGACAAAGTATTTGCAAGGAACTGTTTGCATGTAATTGATGTATAAAACTATTTCTCATTAAAATAAATACAATAGGATCATGACTTGTAAAACCCCACTGGCAGGTGGCTAGCTTGTTATTGTGCAATAAGTAGAAAACAATCACCTAGGTAAGCAATCACCTAGGTGAACAATCACCTAGGTGAACAAATGCATGGCCCTCATAGACCCAAGAATCTATTGCAAACTAAGATAGCTCCCTAATTTAAGACTTGGTAGGTGTGACAATACCCAGCTTATGATAGACAACTCTATTCTGGTCACAGTTTCTCTTTATATCACGTGGTTAGGCACTCAATAGTCTGCGTGGAGCTGCTTTTTGCAAACAGCACAGTGTTTCTCTGGAAACCTAGAAGTCTGCAGTGTGAACCTCACAGCGTTTTTAAAAATGTTTAAATTTGTTCTATTAGTTACACATGACAGTAGAATGCATTTTGAGTATTGTACACAAATGGAGCACGACTTCTCATTCCTCTGGTTGTACATGCTGCAGAGTCACACCGGTAGTATAATCATACATGTATATAGGGTAACAAAGTCCATCTCATTCCATTGTCCTTCTCACCCTCACACCCCCTCCCCTCCCCTCACTCCCCTCTGCCCAACCCAAAGTTCTTTCATTCTTCCCTCCCTCCTCCCCCATTATGGATCAGCATCTACTTATCAGAGAAAACATTTGGTCTTTGGTTCTTTGGGTTTGGCTTATTTCACTTAGCATGATATTCTCCTGCTCCATCCATTTACCTGCAAATGCCATAATTTCATTCTTCTTTATGGCTAAGTATTCCATTGTGTTACAAATACAGTGGATCTTGTGGGTAATATTCTGTAGAATCAAGATCCTTTCAAAGACTATATTATGACAAACAGAAGAAGAGTTACCATAACCCTGGGGCAAAACCATGGATGTATTTTTCTGTCAGTTCCAAGTGAATGTGTACTTTCATATACTTTTGATCTTCTTTCTTCTTTAAATTCACCTGGGGAGCCTCTTTACATGATGGACCATTCATGGTGTGGAGAGTTCCTTTTGTTCCTCTCCTATGGTAGTACCAAGTGGTTGCTGCAGTTTCACAGTCCCTAAGTTCTGTCTTCCTTCCCTAAACCACCACAAATAAACATTCATTCTAAGTAAAATCTATACTCGGCATGCAAAGATGGCTTCAGTGCATATTCTCCAGTGGCCTCCCCTTCATCTAGATTGTCAACCCTGAACACTTGCTGTGAAAGGCAGCTGCTAAAATGTTCTCAGCCTGCCTGTGAGGAACTGAGTCATGTGGACCGCTATAGGAGTGGGCTAGGAAGTGAAGCCTTCTGAGCCTAGCCATGAGATGACTGCAGTCTTGTGAGTGACCCATTGTCAGAGGACCCAAGTAATCTGTGCCCACACATAAACATTGCTGTTTTAAGCTATCAAGTTTTAGGGTAGTTTGATGTGCAATAATTAATACAATCACTTTTTAGAAATTCCTTGTAAAACCCACGGTGATTATGAGTTCTTTCAGGTAATAGTTCTGCAGAATTGTTATGTGCTCATCCAATCCCAATCAGCCTGGGCTTTCTGCAATCACAGAAACAAGTTCAGTTTTTAGTTTTTTTAAAAAAAATATTTTTTGTAGTTGTAAATGGACAGCATGTCTTTTTAAAATGTTTATTTTTATGTGGTGCTAAGGATCGAACCCAGTGCCTCACACATGCTAGGCAAGTGCTCTACCACTGAGCCACAACCCCAGCCCCAAACAGGTTTTAGAGATAGGAAAGCAAAAAAAATTATGACTTAAATGTGGATAGGATGAGAATGAAGGAGGTTGAATAGAATTTAAAAGGAAAAATATTACCATTGCCCACTCATTAGAAAGGCTAAAATTAAAATGCCAAGAGTATAGCCACCTTACAAAATATTTTGCAGTTTCTTACAAAGTTAAACACCTCTATATGATTTATCAATTGCACTAGTAGATATTGATTCTAGAGAAATGAAGACATATGTCAATGAAAATCCATACATGAATGTTCATGGCAACTTTATATATAATAGCCCATACTCATGTATGTATACATATATTTATATATGTATGTGACATACATATATACAAAAAATAATTCTCATATATATATATTCTCTCATATATATGAGAGAGAATTATTTTAAGGAATTGTGGAGACTGCAAGTTTGAAATACATATGGTAGACTGGCAGGGTGGAAATCTGGGAAGAGTCAAAATTGCAATTCAAGTTCAAAGACTATCTTCTGGCAGATTCCTCTCATTTTCGGTGAAGGTCAGCCTTTTTTTGTAGTATTAACTTATTGAATGAGACCCACCCACATTATGGAGGGCAACCTTCTTTACTCAAAGTCCCCTCACTTAAATGTCAATTTTTTCTGAAACCATTCTCATAGAAACATCCAGAATGTTTTGATTGTATTTTGGCACTGTGGCCCAGTCATGCTAACACATAAAATTAACCATTACAAGTCCACCATCCCTTTTCCACTTAACCCCACACAAACATATTCATAAAAAGTAAGGAAATACTCATGATAGTTATAGTCCTTGTTCCTGTAGCTGGTCATGTGGTCATAGTTGCTATTTGTAGCTACCTTCTCCCACTACACATTCCACATTTGCATTGATGTTGGAGAGCACTATATTTCACACCTGCTGAGGTGAACTAACACTTCAATCCTGAAGGGTTTGGGCCATTACTAGTCCATTCTCAGCAGCCTCCTTTCTATCTAGATTGTCAAATCTAAATGCCAGTTGTGGTAGTCCACTCCTGATGTGGCCCTCAAGGCAACCTCCAGCCAATAACTAGCATGGAATTGAAACCCTCAGTTCCTTTGCTTTCAGTCAAAGGCCACAGTAATACTAAGAGATGCCCTAAGGTATCTCCTGTTCTTCAGACATGCTTTTTTTTCTTACCTCCATTGTGAAACTGTAGTCCAATTTCCCTTTGGTAGTTAGTATCAATCACCCCAGCCAACACCATGACTTCCTTCTCTGGTGATTTTGAGGCACAAGTGTTAGAAGTGGCCAGTAAAGGTCTTAACTTCCAGCCTAAGTGAGTTACTGCTGTTGCCAAGAGCTAAGGCCTCCAGGCCAGCAGAATATAAAGTTGCAGGAAGAGGGACCATGTTTTGTTAAAGAGTTACTAGGGATAATAAGGCGTGATGTCACTTCCATTTCCATCCTTTGATCCCTGGGCCTATGAATCCTGGAAATGGGAGCACAAAAATAGTTCTTTTTAAAATATTTTTTTAGTTGTAGATGGACACAATACCTCTATTTATTTATTTTTATGTGGTGCCATCAAACTCAGTGCCTCATATATGCTAGGCAAGCACTCCACCACTGAGCTACAACCCCAGCCCCAGCATAATGGTTCTTACAAAAGAGTTTGAGTCAAAGCACATTAGACTTGTGGAGAACCTTGTCCCAGTTCTGCAATGTTTTCCTACCTAATTGGTACTACAACTGAGTCTTCAAAAGCCCATTGCACTATTCTATTAAACCAGCTGTTCTAGCATGGTGGGGAAAATGAATCCCATGATCATAGGCACATTGTCATACTTCATTTGCTGCAAAGTGACTTCTTTCATCATAAGCAATGATACGAGGAATGCCATGGTCATAGATAAAGCATTTTGTAAGACCACAGAAGGTAGTTTTTGGCAGAAGCATTATGTGCAGAGAAAGCAAATCTATATCTAAAACAAATGTCTATTCTAGTAAGAATGATATGCTTCCCCTTCCATGATGGAAATATCCCAATGTAATCAATCTGTCACCAGATCACTGGCTGAACATCTGGGGTATGGTCTCATATCAGAGGTTTAATGTTAGTCTTGTGGTTGGAAGACTGGACCTTCAGCAGTGGCTCAAGCCAAGTCAGCCTTGGTGAGTGGTAGTCCATATTGCTGAGCCCATGCACAGTCTCCAACCAGCCATCATGGGTACTTTGTTCATGAGTACACTGGATCTTATCTGTTTGACTAGTAAAATCTTCCTCTGCTGCATCACTCTTTCATTGAACACAAGTATTTTTATGTTTGCCCATTTAGAGTGGTCTATTTATATATCTCTTCCCCAGGTTTTCCAACAATGCTTCTTCCCATTCTTGACCATTAAGTGTGTAATTGCACTTGTCCTTTGATGGGCAAATGAATAAACAAATTGTGGTACATTATGTAATGAGATGTTACTCAGAAATGAGCTGTTGGTACACACAACTCAGATGAATCTCAAGGACACTGTGATGACTGAAAAGAGCTAATCTCATAAGGTTGTACGCTTGCTAATTCCTTTTATGTTATATTCACAGTGTGATAAAACTGTAGCAATGGAGAACAGATTAGTGGTCATGAGGGATTAGCGTTCAAGGGACAGCATGAATTCTAAGGGATAACATGAAGGGTAGTCTTTGTAATGGAAGGGTTTTATATCTGAATTGTGGTTATGATTAATCTGTACATGTGACAAAATGTCATAATACTGTTCTTAGAAAATAGCAAATGTTCTTAGAAAACAGCAAATGTAAAATGTAAACAGTAAACGTAAAATGTAAAACGGCAATTGTGAAACCCACATATGGTCTATTTTTGAGTAGAAATATTGTTTCAAAATCCGTTTCCTGATTTGGACAATGTAATATATGAGATATTATCATTTGGGGAATCTGCATGAAGGGTACTCAAGGACTCTGCAAACTACTTTTGTAACTTCTTGTAAATGTTAAATTGTGTCAAAATAAAGTTACATAAAAATAAAGAAAAATCTGGGCTGGGATTGTGGCTCAGTCGTAGAGCTAAATAAATAAGGGTTCATCAACAAAGAAAAAAAAAGATTTAAAAAATAAATCTGGGAAAAAATTCTTGACTATGTTTTTCTCTTTTTGGCTTTTCCCATGTTCAAATTAACAGGGAGAATGTTGGAAATGGTGCAGTAAGGAAGAAGGAAATTATCTGCTAAAATAAAGGATGTTGATGGCTGTTTTACAATGGGATTAAATTCCAAAGAACAGGTCACTGACCAGAGGAACATCAAACGACAGGGTTTTTCTGCTCCCTCAGATTGAATCGTGGCTTGAGATAAGACAGGATAGGAAAGTGCAAGTTTCATTTACTTCTTTTAAAATTCTCTTTATTAAACCTCTTCCCAATGGATGCTTAAAATGCTTTAAGCAGGTTCAGGTATATTTGTTCAAGTTCTGAGTGGGGTGGGGGCACAAGGAAAGTCTCTAATACTCCTCTAGTAGTACGTCAATGTCTCATGCCAGGAGTAGTAAGAACAGAGTGACATATTCTTTATCACAAAAATCTGAGTACAGGAGGTACCACCTTCTTTTTAATTATTTTCAGTGATTATATCCTAGGAGAAAGGAAAACAATGTGGCAAAAGCGTTGGAAGGATCTGATGTCAAGACTGATTCTGTGGCCTGTGTGTATTGTTGATAAACAAAGGAAATTGAGGATTGGACTGTGGAAAGAAAATTTCTGTAGTGCACCACAATTCTCTAGGGAATAGAAAAGATTTTAAAATCAAGTACTTGTTTTTGTATTTAAAAGGCAAACCAAGAGGATTTTAAAAAACTCATCTGTTTAAGAAAAATTTCATGTCATGGGCAAGAAAACAATCATTTTATTGTTATATCAAACCACTCATATAAATTTTGTGTTACTACCAAAGGCAGTTATGTACATAGGAATGCAGTAAGTAAAAATAGCAACCTTTGTCCATGCATCTCTAGAGCCCTTGTGCACATAGATGTTTAAGCCAATAAAGGCTCTCTCAAGTTTTCTGGTGCTTTCAGTTTGGTTTTAGTTATTTGAGAGCACTGAGACTGACTTTCTCAATGTGTTCATTCAATTTCTTAACAGTAATTCTCTTTGTGGATACTCTAAATCCAAGGATCACTTGTGCTACTGACAGAATCCTGAATAATTTGAGGAGCAATTAGTATAGCTAAAGCTTTCAACAGGAGAGTAAGGGCCACCATTAAGGTGTGTAACTCACTCCTTCCTCTGTCCTATCTTGTGAAGCACATATAATCATGCCATTTTTGCTTTTAGTGGCCATGACCTCTTCACATATTTCATAATTTACCAGGGTATAAATATTCCTCACAGAGGATTATTTCATTATTGTTGAATTTAGTTTTGAGAATTCTTTGTCAGATATGTGGTTTGCAAGTATTTTTTTACTACCTATAGCTGGTCTATTCCCAGAGCAAGTTTTCAATTTTGACAGAGTCAGATTTACTAATTTTTCTTTTATGCATCATGCTTCTGCTGTCATGTCTAGCAATTCTTCACCAAGCCATAGTTTCTGAAGATTTTCCTGTACGTTATCTTTCCATTTTGCATTTAAATGTATGCCTCATTTTGAGATTTGTTTCATATATCTGGTATTCTATGAGAAGTATTAATTCACATGTTTTGTGTAATGTTTGAATAAGGATAAACAGATCTATTTCCTTAAACATGTATCATTTCCGCACATGAAAACATTCAAAATAATTTCTTCTAGCTCTGTGAAATATACCTTATGGTCATATATAGTTGTCTGCTGTGCAAGAACACACATAATTTCTTACTCCTACTATAAATAATCTGAGTCTTAATGTGAGATTAAGGGCAAGATTTTATTTCCTAACTCAGGGATGCTCAATTGATTCAGCACTATTTGTTGAAAGGCTGTTCTGCCTCTATTGGAATCCTTTAGAGCCTTTGTCTTAAGTTAGGCATATTCACATGGGTGTATTTTTGGTTTTCTATTTGGTTGGTTTATGTGTCTATTCCTTTGCCAAAACCACACACTCTTGATTAGTATAGCTATATAATATACATTGAAATTTTTAAAAAAATTAAAAGCTATTCTAGATCCTTTGCCTTTCCATATACATTTTAGTAGGCTCTTATCTCCTAAAGAATTGCTAGACATGACAACAGAAGCATAATGCATAAAAGAAAAATGTAAATTTGACTTTGTTGAAATTAAAAACTTGCTCTGGGATCATTACAGATCCATTACAAGGTATAGATAGCAAAGAAGCTCAGGACAGCAAACTAGAATCTTGCTGCAGTGTTAGTAGGAATTTTGTTAAATCTGTATGTCCACTTGGAGACAATCAGCATCTTTATCAGGTTGAATGTGCTCATTCATTATCTCAGTATATCTCCTCATTTATTTGGATCTTTAATTTAAATAGTGTTTTGAAGTTTTCCTATACAAGTACAATACTTTTAATCATATTTACACTTAAGTATATTTTTGAAATTGTAAATTTTATTTTACATTTTGGTTTCTACATAATTATTACTAGTTTACTGAATATAGAAATATAACTGATTTTTAAGACAAAATTTACAATTTATTTAGATTGAAATAAAATATACACAATTTATTTTCTTCACCAAAAATATTATTTCTGGATAAACCACAAAACATGTATTTTGTAGGTTTTCCAGGTTTTGCTTATAAATCAAGACGAGGCAGTAGATAATAGTCATGGAAAAAGAAAAGAGATAAGTTGCCCATATCAACAGCCTTTGATTCTGTCTTGACCATGAAGCGGAAGTGTTCAACATTTACCTGCTAAAATGAAGGTGTAGGCTCATGAAGATGTAGGTGCAACAAAGGAATGTAAACAGCAACAATCTGATGTGGAACAACGGCAGGCTCTCCACTCAAACTCTAACTTGTTCTTTAAGTTCATTTGATAAAGACAAAATTTACACTGAAATCTGGTGAGCTCACAACTCTCTGGTTAATTTCCTTAACTATCCATTACAGATTTTAACACACTTAAAACTCCTAATAGTCAAAGATCAACAGTAGCCTTCACTGTAACATTTCATAAGATGCATTGTTTTCTTATATCTCCTCAAAATTTATTTCTTCAAAATTGATAACAATACCTGACAACTGGATCCATGGTAATAATACATTTTATATATAAAAGACTTAACTAAAACAATTCCAGAGTGCTACTAGCAGAGGTCACACAGAGGTGAAATGTGGTACTTCCAATGCTGTCTTCTGGAAGAACACAGCATGAGAGCTCAAACAGGTGCCATGTATATGGGCAGATTACCAATGGCTAACATATTCATGAAAGGCCTGTAGGCAAAGATATTCAGTGATCAAGCGACCTAATACACTTTATGGCTTTTCTTCCAAATGTCAAATATGAGACAGCCCATTTTAAAAGTCTTTTAGGTATTTTCAACAGTTTCTGAATTATCTGTAGAAAGCTCTTAGTTGTATATAGTTTGATATATGTGTTTACCATTAAATCCAGATCATGTTTTATATCAAAATTTATGTTAAGCAAAGCAAAGTTCTTGACCTTTGGTCTGTCAAAGTGTTCCTCAAATATGCTTTGAGATGCTTTTGTCCACTTTCATAGAGTTCATTCTCAACCTTCATCACAGGAAGACTACACAGGACCTTCAGTAAGGCATATACATTAGGAAAAAACTTGCTATCAGGCAGATGGAGGGCTTCATAAATAGTGGATGGAAGCTCTATGTCTTTCTCTCTGTGTTTCCATTTGGCTCTCCAACAGTGAAGCTCAGTTGAAAGCACGTTGGGATCAGGCAAGTCACTTCTGTACATGTCAGCATGGTGCTCCTCTGATATATTGAATTTGAGCTGTCCCATGACTGAAGGTACCAGAGATAAGCATTTAAGAGATCTGAAGTGCTGTTCTGAAAATATATCTTTAAGTTCAGAATGATGTGCTCCACTGTTGGAACACTAAGGGTTTCTTTATGGTAAGTTTCAGAAGGTAGTTGAGATTCCAGGTTACCCTGCTGAGCCTGACTAAATTTCCCAAGGAAGTTTCATCTGGATATCAAGTTTGGTTGCCAAATTTGTTGCTTCCTCAAACCAAAACTCATGATAAACTTCAATATCTTCCTTTACTTCATTGAGTGAATGCAGCACTGTGGTCAAGCGACTGGCGGCAAAGAAGACATCAGAAGTTTGTCCTAGAGATTTTTCCCAAAGGCTCTTGTAAAAGACAAGACATTTTTTTAAATTTATTTTTTTATTTACTTATTGATTCATTGAACACAAATGGAGTACAGCTATTGTTTCTCTGGTTGTACACAAAGTAGAGTCACACCACCTGTGCGTTCATACATGTACACAGGGCAATGGTATCTGTCACACATTCTGTTATTATTCTTACCCCCCCCGCCCCCCCCCACCTCACCCCTCCTTCCCTCTATGCTATCCTTCCTCCATTCTTGCCACCCTTCCCCCCTGCATTATACATCATCATTCATTTATCAGAGAGACCATTCGGCCTTTGGATTTTTGGGATTGGCTGATCTCACTTAGCATAACAGTCTCCAACATCATCCATTTACCTACAAATGCCATAATTTTATTCTTCTTTATGGCTGAATAATATTCCATTGTGAATATATACCACAGTTTCTTTATCCATTCATCTACTGAAGGGCATCTAGGTTGATTCCACAATTTAGCTATTGTGAATTGAGCAGCTATGAACATTGATGTGGCTGCACCACTGTAGTAATCTGATTTTAAGTCCTTTGCGTATAGGTCAAGGAGTGGGATAGCTGGGTCAAATGGTGGATCCATTCCAAGTTTTCTAAGGAATCTCCACACTGCTTTCCAGAGTGGCTGCACCAACTTGCACTCCCACCAGCAATGTATGAGTATACCCTTTTCCCCACATCCTCGCCAACACCTGTTGTTGCCCGTATTCTTAATAAAAGACATTCTAATTGGGGTAAGATGAAATCTTAAGGTGGTTTTGATTTGCATTTCTCTTATAACGAGTGATGTTGAACATTCTTTCATAAATCTGTTGATTGCTTGTAGATCTTCCTCTGTAAAGTGTCTGTTCATTTCCTTGGCCCATTTGTTGATTGGGTTGTTAGTGTTCTTGGTGTAAAGATTTTTGAGTATTTTGTCGATTCTGGAGATTAGTGCTCTATCTGAAGTGTGTGTGGCAAAGATTTTTCTCCCACTCTGAAGGCTCTCTCTTCACATTACTGATTGTTTCCTTTGCTGAGATAAAGCTTTTTAGTTTGACTCTATCCCAATCATTGATTCGTGCTTTTATTTCTTGCGCTTTGGGAGTCATGTTAAGGAAATCTGGTCCTAGGCCAATGTGATGAAGATTTGGAGGAATAAGAGAACCAGAATTGCTAAAGCAATCCTTAGCAAGAAGAGCGAAGCAGGGGGTATCACAATACCAGACCTTCAACTATACTACAGAGCAATAGTAACAAAAACAGCATGGTATTGGCACCAAAATAGACAGGTAGATCAATGGTACAGAATAGAGGACACAGAGACAAACCCACATAAATACAGGTATCTCATACTTGACAAAGGAGCCAAAAACATGCAATGGAGAAAAGACAGCCTCTTCAACAAATGGTGCTGGGAAAACTGGAAATCCATTTGCAGCAAAATGAAACTAAACCCATATCTCTCACCCTATACAAAACTCAACTCAAAGTGGATCAAGGACCTAGAAATTAGACCAGAGACTCTGCACCTAATAGAAAAGATAAGACATTTTTAAGAACAACAATGATAAGAACGAAATCAAAATCTGTTACTGTATTACAGAGTACAAATGCTCAACCAGTTATACAGTTATTCCATCTAATATTTGTGTCAGTATTTATACCACCTAAACATAAAACAAGTGCTTGCAGGAGATCCCCCAAAATTTCAAAAGCGTCATGCCTGTCTGTCCACTGAGAATGACAAATTTCCTTCAGTTCTTTACCCCTTTCTTCACTGTTCTGAAAAAGAACAGAAATTCTGTTGTTGAGTTCTAATAGCAGTTGTAGTGATCAATGGAAAAAAGAACAAACTTCCTCAATTGTTCCTAATGCAACAGACACCCCCATCACAGGCACTGATTTTGCCAACCACATGTTCAAGGCACAGGAAGAGCAGAGTGTGTAGATAGCTTGGGGATATTTCTTGAAAAGTCTAAAGAGCAACAATTTTCATTTTTGAAGGGTATCCACTAGACACCAGGTAAGCCTGGCCACGACAATACTCCATATTTAGTCCCCATTTCTCAGTTAGCATAGTGTGAAATTTCACAGCTGAAATTTCTGCGTCAGCTTCCTAAGGCAGGAAGCCCACAAATTCCTCTCAGCTTATGAGATTCATCTACAAACCTCACCAACACTGGAAGATGCTCTTCCCCTGCTATGTCCACCACATCATCAGTGACAATGGAGAAGTGCGAGTCTCTTCCCTGAGGGTTTCTTCCTGAATGCCACTCTCACAGATCTCTAGCACCTGTTTCTGCTGTTTTTGAACAGAACAATGTGTTAACTGCTGTGGTCTCAAAGTGTTTCCTGAGGATCTCTTCACCAGAATATATCCGGCACTCCAACAGGGCCTGAAAGTTATCGGGAGTGAAGAGACCTTCTGGGATTTCATGAGCCTCATGCCCATCCAGAGGTATGTTTTGTTTTCCCGTAAGAATCAAAATTTCAATAAAGACTTTAAGTATTCTTTGTTTTCCTTCTCTTCAAGGGTTAAAGATATCTTCATCCTGCTCATCACCTCCTTCTTCTGCACTGGGGTTCTGAGCATTGCTCAGAACAATGTGTTGTGGTTGTGTTTGTTTCTTTTTGTTTTTGTTCCTGTTCAGAAGTTTCATCAATTTTTTTTTCGTTTCAGTGTCCTGATCTCATCTTCACTCAATTCTTTTATTCGTTTTCTATGTCTACTATGTGGATTGTCCAAATGACTGGTAAGGTCAAATATTGTTGGTATTGCATTATCTAGAAGGACTGTCCTATAAGGACTAGTACCACAAATCATAGAGGTCTCGAAGTGTTTGGCACATAACGGATAATGTTTATTGAGTTGATCAGGTGTTTTATATTCCTTGTCAGCTCTCCTACAGTTCGCAACCCACTTCTGGCATCCTGCCAGAAGTTGAAGGAGGCCAGGTCATATTGTGTGCACCCAAAATGCAAAGAGCCCAATCAATAAATGGGCTAAGGAACTGGCAGACACTTCACAGAAGAGGATATACAAGCTATTAATAAATATATGAAAAAGTGCTCATCATCTCTAGTAATTAGAGAAATGCAAATTAAAACTACCCTAAGGTTTCATCGTCTTTTATCTTGAGACCTTGCTGAACTCTAGTTTTGCTTGCTTTAGATATAGTTTGGCTTGTTTTCCAGTCCATATGCCTTTTCTTTTTATTGCTTTCCACATACTTGCTAGAAATTGCTTTATCACATTGAATAAGAAAGGTGAGAGTTGACATCCTTCCCTATTCCTGATCTTAGAGGGAAGTGTTGTCTTCATCCTTAAGTGCAAGATTAGGCTTTTTGTTGTAGGCTTTTTGAAGATGTTATCATCAAATGGAAGAACCTCCTCTCTATTCCTACTTTTTTGAATTGTTTTTAATGAACTGTGTTGAATTTTGTCATATGCTTTTTCTACATCAAGTTTTATGATCATGTGATATATCTTTAGCCTGGTGGCTTACACTGGTACATTCTTGAATTCTGAACCAGCCTTGATTGTATATCTTCTGATCCATATCCCACAGACATAAAAACTCAAAGTAGAAATTTAGCAAATTAAATTCATTTTTTTATTGTCGTAGTCACAAATTACAACAAACTTTATGACCTAAAACAGAAAACGATTATTCTCTTACAGTTCTGGATGTTCAGAATCAATTTCACTTGCTTAAAGTCAAGGTGTCCACAAGGCTGGTAGTTCCTTCCAGAGGCTGTCGGGGAGAATCCGTGTTTTTGCCTTTACCAGTCTCCAGAGGCCACCTACCTCTTTTGACTATGGTCCTCTTCCACCATCTTTAGAGCCAGTAGCATAGCATCTGCACAGTTCTCTGTTCCTGTTTCTGTGATAACATGGCTCTAACTCCAACAGCTCCTCCCTCCCTCATATGAGAAGACTGTGGTCACATCAGCTCCACGTGGATCATCCATGATAATCTTCCCACTCAAAATTCTTATTCATATTTGTGAAATCCCTTTTGCCACAGAAAGAAGCAAATTCACAGATTCCAGGGATTAAGAGGTGAACATCTTGAGGGGCCCTTTTTTTAGCCCACCACATTTTCTTTTTGCTGTTTCCTCTTTTGGTTTTGGTATTAGCGTAATACTGGGCAGTCTCATTCTTTTCTTTGTAATAAAATTCTGCTATGAGGAAATATTACATTTAAATGTTTAATTTCTTTTATTGTTGCTTTCCTATAAGATGGTAATGTTGTGGGGAGCATTTAAGCAATTAGTAGCCATGTATACTGCATTCTACTAGCATTGGTACAGGGACATTACATAACAAACACAATGCTTTGCCACCTGATTAAAAAACCCAAGTAAAATATACCTCACTAGACCTCAAAAATGTGAATTTAATGGCCATTTGTCTATTCTCTTCTTGCTTTTACATAATGTGTATGAACTGATATTTTAAAAATTGTAGTAAGGCAGTATATATGGCACTGAAATTCTTTTGTGAGTATGTCATTGTGATTTGTAGTGTGCTGAGCAGTAGTGCAAAATGATGAGAAAATCAAATATGGTTTCTGCTGCAACTACTCACTACTCAACTACTCTGGTGTGAAAGCAGCCATAAATTTTGTGTAAATGAATGATCATCACTGTGTTCCAACAAAACTTTTATTGATGGACATTAAAAACTTGAATTTCAAATAATTTTCACATGCTACAAAATATTCTTCTTCTGAATTTTTTTTAACCATTTAATACTATAAAAATCATTCCTAGTTGTGGACCATATAAAAAGAGGTGGCAGGCTGGATTTGGCTGCGGGCTATAATTTGCCAACCCCTGCCTTAATCTCAAGGGACCTATAATCTAAAGAGGGGAAGGAGAAAACAAACAAAGAATAAATGAAGGAGTAAATAAACCAGATAATTTTACGTTTTAAGAAAATTAAATAGTAAGAAGTTCAGAGAATGTGTCTGTGAGGGAATGGGTGAACTTGAGTGATGAGAAGGAGCCAGTCCTGAGGAAAATTAACACAGAAGATGAGAGAGAGAGAGAGAGAGAGAGAGAGAGAGAGAGAGAGAGAGAGAGAAGAGAGAAGAGAGAGAGAGAGAAGTGGGGGAGGCACTACTAAGGCACAAACACCATGGGCAAATGTGGGAGGTTAGTAAATTAGAGGAAACAAAAACTGTGTGGCAGGAACATAGCGAAGCAGTAAAATGGGGTAGGAATGTTCAGGAATTGAAATAAGGATATCCTTAAGAATGTAATTTTAGTTGATCACAGGAGAAGTTCTGTTAGGTGTAACCTAATTGTAGTTACTGGGTTTGTGGTCACCTGCCAATTTATTTGACTACACAACATACTGTGAAGTTGAGAGAGAGAAAGAGGGAGAAGGGAGGAGAAAGGGCTTGGAGAAGGGAAGAGGGAGGAGGAGGAAATGATTTTATTTTTGTTCTAGAAAAATACAGTATCTCCTATATAATCCAGTATATCAATGAGAATTGAACCACACAATTTATTTCATTAAGTGCTCTCCTTAAGATACACTTTATTTTATACTTACTTATTATAGTACAAATATGCTGTTCACTGGATACCTTAAGGCAATTTATAGCAGTTTTATGTAAAAAGTCAAGTTTTCTTTATAAACCTTAGTACAGTAAATCCTTAGTTTACCCCTTTTTCTTTATATACTCAGTCCAATTTCTGTATGCCAAGCTTCTAGTTTTTTCTAAAGTACTGGAAGGAAAATAATTTTTAAGTTTGCATTGATTTGTGGCAATATTTGTATTCAACAATCAAATGCTACACTATTTCCTCTTAAATGGCTATGCCCTTAATTGGTTTCACTTGTACAGCAATTAATTAGTTTCAGAGACTTCTTATTTTGGTATTGAACCTGACTATTGATAGTTGGAACAAATACTGTATCAGATTTATAATGCATGTTTTCCAATCACATCATATAAAAATTTTCACAATGAAAAAAGTTCTCCATCATCAAATATCTTTCATAATTGTGAAATACACTTCAACTAGTTTCCTGTTTTCACTTATTTTCTCCAAAACTGCTTCTAGTAAATATGAGGCAAAAGGAAGCTGTAAGAGAAACAAAAAAAAAAATGATTATCAAAACTCTATCTTTTCTTCATTCAAAAACATAAATTATATAGCATCAAACCATTAGAATTTAGCTATCTGTAACTTTGCACCCACAATGGTACCCCACTGGATCTCTTTTCAACAGATCTTGCTGTTTAGTGTGGGTAATTTTGTCTTTTCTAATAAAAATGATAAAAGAGCAGAAGTAAAATGAAAAAAGATAAACGCCTTATTGAACAATTCATGGTTTACTGACCATGTTAATGATGTAATCTGCAATACAAGCAGCTAAGCCATTTATCTTCAATCAGCTGATCAATAGTAGGTTACAGTCATCTCTAGGGCACACAGGCCCACAGACGTAGTACTGTATGTTCATCACTCATGAAAGAATGAGAGAGAACTATCAATACACTTGTCTGTGTGAGAGCTGAGCATCTCAAGAGTTGCAGGGTAAAACTTCAGAGAAAAAAATGGCAAAAGTATACCGATTGATTAAGTTGTTAAAGTTTGTTTGGTATATTAAAGTGTAATACACATGTTTCAAAAACTGCTGAGTTTATGGAATGTGAGTACATTTTAAAATTTCATAATTGATACAACTTTTCTGGTAGTTTTATTTTTCCCTCTGCTTCACTGGCTTGCCAGTAGGAATCAAGACTTATATGATTCAGCAATGGGCTATAAGTAAAAGAAAGTCTGAAATGTTGCCCCAATTTCTTCCAGTTGACCTATACATAGGTATACACAGTCCCAGAGATCTAGTCTCATTTGAGAGTTCAGTCCTAATTAAGAAGTTCATTAAATGGTTCATGGAATTCTTTTTTTTTTTTCCTTCAGTACTAGGTGTGCTCCACCATTGAGCTACATCCAAAAGCCCTTTAAATTTTTTATTTTGAGACAGTGTCTTACTAAGTTGCCCAGGCTGGCCTTGAACTTGAGATCTTCCTGCCTCAGTTTTCCCAGTAGGTGGGATTACAGGTGTGTACCACCATATGTAGCTGGATTTGTCTTTGTGATTCACCAGAGAAAGACTACTTTTGTTTCCCTGAATATATCAATGAAAATGATTATTTTGCCTAGGCCCCTTCCTTATAGGGAAAGAGCATCAGGTTGTTCATGCTAGGAAGACCACTGATGAAATCACTGGCCAGTGCCTGATTAAAGATAACCTTGTGTCTTCTGTATGGGTTGCTCTGCTAAGGTGATCATAATTAGTTAAATCAATAAAAATGGTTCTTTTCTGAATGTGAACTGATGAAAATAAAATATTAGGTATGGCAGTGACATTACAGGATAGACAGGCACAAACGAACAGACTATGTAGGTGGAGAAGAACTAGTCCATAGAACTGCCTGTGTGCTAAGGCGCTCTCTAGCTTAAGTTCCTCCTTATATTTATAATATTCAGCCTTCTCCCTATGGCAGTTTGAGTCTGTGGATCCCCTGAAACACAAGAACTTCACACATTTGTATTACTTGAAACTCACCACTAAAAGTACATCAAAATAGAATATTAGTTCAGCCCCTAGACACAGATGAATATAAGGCATGCATGTTGACTTAAAAACAGCTTTTCTGGGGGAAATCCTACCACACTGAGCACACATATAATGCAGATGCATTCCAATTTCAGAAATATGAGAAAGTGGGAAAAGTGCATTTTAGAATTAAGAAAAAGGAATATGTTTTATTCTCTTCAGGAAGATTATGATACTAATAAATCCTTACTTTGATAAATTGCCCTTCTAGGATGTGGAATATAGTTACATTTGGTAAAGTTGCCAGTTTTACAAATAAAATAGTTCAGATTTTCAGGATGAGGTTAAATTGTAATAAAAATTACAAGACTGTTGGGTAACTTTTTTAAATTTACACTATGCCATTCAGTATTCACATGCATTCCTATCTAAAAGGATAATAAGATGGGAATAGACTTTCATCCCTTGCTAATAAAAACACAAAGAGAAATGAGTGTTTAAAAATTCATTTCCCAATCCCCAAAATCCAAAGGCCGAATGGTCTCTCTGATAAATGAATTATGATGTATAATGTGGGGGGGAAGGGTGGCAAGAATGGAGGAAGGATAGATAGCATAGAGGGAAGGGAGGGGTGGGGTCGGGGTGGGGGGTAAGAATAATAACAGAATGTGTGACAGACATCATTGCCCTGTGTACATGTATGAATGAACAGATGGTGTGACTCTACTTTGTGTACAACCAGAGAAACAATAGCTGTACTCCATTTGTGTTCAATGAATCAATAAGTAAATAAAAAATAATTCATTTCCTAAAGTTGCTTTTAAAAAAAGTTCTCAAATCGAATAAGTTCGGGGAAAATTCCAAAACCTCTTAGAATCTTTCTTTTTTTTTTCCCTTTGTGGTGCTTGGGATTGAACTCAGGGTCTCATGCATGCTAGGCAAGGACTGAATTACATCTCCAGCACCGCCTCTTAGAATCCTTAAGACACAGGCACAATGTTTCTGCAAGAGGTCAACATAATATCCTTTTTTAAAATTCATTTCCCACTCATTCTCAGGCTCTATTTATATAATGTTTAACTACTGGCCCATTGATCATCTCCAGGAGACATACTGGTTATATAACTTTCTAGGTAATAATGCCATAGTACTTACACCAGGCCACTATATACTGACATTAGTCATCTTATTTGCATATTTCATTTTTGAGTAAATATCTAAACCTACTCTTATTATCTTGTGATCTGAACAATTTCAACATATCATATACTTTGAATATTTTGTTTCCCTTTAAAAAACTTTTCTCAAAAAATTTCCTTTTCAGTAAACCTCCAATGTGGAGCAAGAGGTCTACGTACTTACTGACAACAACTTCTTTTATTCCTTTCTGTTTGGCTCCCAATAAAACTAAAAGCCAAAGTTAAATACAACTACTTGTCAATTCTGTTTTATTGGATTTTAAGTTTCTTTAAGCTTTGTACAGAGGCTAACACATTATGGTTTTAAAAAAGCAGTCAATCCTTTAAATCAAGATATATACAGTAAGTGCATATCTACTTGCTCTTGTAGGTTCTTCTGTTTTTACCTAGAAATAGTTCAGAAAAATAGTATTTGCCCTTATATGATATTAGACAGATGTTCCTATATCTACAGGTTAGTTTGAGACGTTTATTTATTTTAATTCAGTTTTTCTATTTTCCTTTTTTATAAATCAATTGTGACAATTTTTCCCTCTAAATTCAGTCTTCATTCTAATTGCTGTTTATAAACTTCAGTTTACTGGCAACTGTACACTCAGCTTTCAAAGTAGGCTTTCAAAAGTTATTCTTTAAAAATATATAAGGCTTAATCTCAATTATTGTAATTTTGTAATGTAACAACTTTATCAGATAATAATTAATTGAAATAAACAGGAAAACTTAGGGAAACAGAATTTTAAGACTTTATAAAGGTTAGAATTGTAGAACATTTCATAAAAATGTAAGTTGTTCTCAAATGAATACAACTTAATGTCAACTAAAAAACTTTTAGATTCCCCTCCTACTATACAAATAGTTCTCGTTTATGAGACTTAATATGCACCAACAGCTTTAGTTTTAAAAATAGCCTCTCTGACCAAGTTTATACTATAAATCTACTTAGCAAATTTCTTTCATAAGTTATATACATAAAATTTTCTAATTAGTCTAGGATAAATTGATAAAATTTCTAATAAGAATAGTTAAGAATATAATTTTCAATGTCTGGGATTGTGGCTCTGTGGTGGAGTGCTTGCCTAGTATGTGTGAGACACTGGGTTCAATCCTCAGCACCACATAAATAAAACAAGGTATTGTGTCCACCTGTAACTGAAAAAAAATTTTAAAAAAAGAATGTGATTTTCAAGTTAACTGGATACTTTGGTTAACTGAGTTACATATAGACTCATTAATTTTTAAATGTCATAAATTACTATTAACCTGGATGCTAAAGAAACATAATTTACTCTTCAGTGATTCTAAAAAAGTCTTATGATAACACATGAACATCAATTCTCAGCATACAGCTCTGGACTGGTTTGAATTAGACCTGAAACTAATTCAAATATGACACACACCTTGGAATGTGCTTTAAAAATTCACATGGTTTGCTTATTTGTTTGTAACTTGTTTTTAAAGGGCTAAATGTTTTTAAAAGACCAGGAGGCCTGAACACTCTGCTACTTTGGAGTCCAGAGTATGGAAATTTATTTCAGATAGACAGACTATATGCATTCTGGCAGGAGCTAAACCTCCCCCAGAAATCCCTCAGATATTAATAAGCACATCTGACCTTTTAGGAGTAGGATTTTAGAGTTGGATTTAAGTGGTAACTTGACTGGTCAACACCAAAGATTCTTTCTCTCACCCTTATCAAATACACCTAAAACAACATCTGCCTTGGTTTTCACCATACATGACATGTGAAAGAGATTACAAAATCCAGAGAGCCTGTATGATCTCTTTCTCTTGGATTACAAAGGAGAAATGATACTCTTGGTCATATTAATGCAGTTACACAAGCTTCACCTTTCTGGCATTAGGAAAAATGGACAAATGGTAAAGCATCCTTGGATTCAATCCCCAGTACCAAAAAAAAAAGAAAAAAAAAAAAAAAGATTGACACCAAGTGAGATTTCTGTATATGAAAATTTAACTGAGAATAACCACAAGTTTGTCTTGGTTCATATGTAGTATTTAAGTATGTCATCTTAGTGGTTCTGGCTGTCTCTGTTTTAGAAGGTGATTTCCATTACTAGAGGGAATTCCCATGATGTCACACATGTGTTCATCTTCTCTTTTATGTCAGCGTCTTCAGATCTTTGTTTGCCTTAAGGAGCTATTATACCACTGTCACAATCTTTGTCATTCACACTGACAAACTGTGGTTGATGTTTCTGTATAAAAGGTAAGATAAATGATAACTATAGATGTTTGAGAGCTATCTTGGAAAAATAACAAAGCCTAACTTAATGACTTTACTTACAATATCTGCATTATGTAGAATAAATTCTTAATAACAAAAAATTGTGTTGGAAGAAAAAAATGAAATAAAAATATTATTTAATTCTAAAGAATAAAATTAAGTTTAACCATTTTTATTCTTATTTTTGGTTTGAAGACTTATTACCAAAAAGGTGTTGCTTTTAAAGTAAATTTCAACTTTTATCTAACTTGAGTATAGTGAACGCAAAAATATAAAATTTTATATTACATATACTCTTAAAAAAGGATCTGAATCAGTGAGACTTTGAGACTTTTCATTAAGAAAGGTCAATATTATAAAATTGAAGGTACCAATTTTGGCATAATATTTATGTACACATACATGCACATACAAACACATCCACTGTTATCTTGAAATTAAAATTGAATTTGTTAAAATAATTAAGAATGTGATCAGAAGACTATTTATACTTTAAATTTGGCAGTGAATTTTGAGATGTTTCCTAAATGTCATTTATATTTCTGTTACATATCCCAATAGATAATGTCTCTAGGAGATGAGCTGAAAATTGCCAGATAAGGCTGTGTTTGCGGCTCTCAAACTCTGATAAACAGTATAATTTTTCTTTTTAATTTTGAATCTTATTCTAGAAGGCAGAATTGAGAATACTTGAGTTGGAAAAATTTAAGTTATTTTATTTATTCCTTTGCCTCAAGGAGTGTTTCTACAACATCTAATACAATTTAGGGATCTGTTCTATTTAAAGAGTCCTTGGGGGTAAGGGTGACCCTTGGTCAGAGACTTCAGGATTTAGTAAAAGGAACTGTCAGCAAGCTCTTTACAGTCATGGTAAGTTATTTAAGATGTAAGAAGTGCCTGAACATTTAAATTATCTGTATCCTTTCCTGCAAATCCAATACTAACTCTAGGCCTGTGATTAGGCTTTTTGTCTGGTTCTTTAGAGACACTGGAATTCTTTATTGAAAACTTCCCTACATAGGGCGAACTGTGTGTCACTAGATCCTCAGCAGTTAGCAAGGGTATTAACTTCCCTCATTTCCAATCCCCATCAAATGTCACTTTTACCAGATAAATGACCAATATTCTCATAGAACAGAGACTACTACTGTGCCCTCGCCTTCAAGGCAATGCCTTGAACAATGACACTGGCCCAGAAAGGACCGAAATTCCCTAACCCCCCCAGAAGCATTAGTGTGGACTCCTGTCACCTTTTATAGACACTGGCTCACACCCAGGCCTGACACATCCCTACTTTATTCCATCTAACTCACCCCCTTGAAAGACCTTTTAAGAGGTTGTAGGTATCTTATAGGCTCAGCCAACACACATATAGCAACAAGTAATAAATCTTAATATTGGTATTTGATCTATCCTAATGTGATTTTCTTTTCAAAAGCAAAGAACTGTGTAGTAGAGATACGTCTTTTCCTCATACGCTCCTTCAAGACTAAGTGAGATAAACACAACAGAGGGAAGCCTTGAAGAGTTTACCATCTGTTTTAATAAGCAGAAATTCTTTCTTAGGTAGACATTAAATAAATTATTTCTGTGGTCAAAAGGACTAGGTTCACATGGATCTGAATACAGACATCAGAAAAAGAAATAGCTTAACTGATTATAAAAAGTATTTAACAGATAGACCCTTGTTACCAACTGAATGCTTATGTTCTCCCAATATGATGGTACTGAGATGGAAACTTCAGGAGGTAATCATGTCAGGAGGGTGAATCCCTTGTGAATGGGATTATGAGATACAAGAGATTGTTCACTCTCTCTGCTCTCTGAATAAGAATACAATGACAAGACCACAGTCTACTCATATGAGGAAGAGTGTCCTCATCAGACAATGAATCTGCCAGTGCCTGGATTAGACTTCCCAACTTCCAGAACCAAATTATTATTATTTCTTATTCTTTATTAGAAAAAGAAATGAGAAATAAATTACTGTTTGAATGGTCTAGTCTGTGGTATTCTGTTATAGCAGCCTGTTATATAATTAAGACAGCCCTTAATTATAAAGGCAGGAAAAATAAAGGAAATGGGAAAGGTTCAAAAGAGAGTTGAATTAATTAGTCCCTTGTTTATTACTGAACTAAATATAATTCTCCCAGAATCTAGGTGAATGAAGATGAAGGACTATACATGCTTATTCTGAATGTTCATAGATATTTATTATGCATCTATTATATGCCAGGCAATGAGTAAAACATCTTCTGGGGTGACTGGTACCAAGTCTGGTGACAAGATGTGCTTTTAAAGTAAATAAGGAAAAATTAATATTTAGATATAGAAAAATCACTAGAATACTAAGCTTGAATTATTTCCCATATAGTGTCCCTTGACCTCAACTCTTATTATCTTTTTTAAAAATGAAAAAACCACTTCCACTGGTGACCAAGCATTTTAACATGATTTTATTTATCATTCCAAGTCCGTTTTTTTTTTTTTCCCTACCCTATAGTTGAAGATATTGAGCTAAAAAGGCTTTAGTTACCTGCTCAAAGCTAACTGTTTCACATGCCAGTATGAGACAAGACACAAACTTAGGTCTTTTGATTAGAAATCATTGCGAGCATACTACAAGGAGACAGTTCTGGTTAATGTAAGGAGAAACCAAATAACAGCCAAGGCATGTAATGTTGAAAATGGACTTGTCATCATTTGTAGGATTTCTTATTGTTCTACAAGGCAGAGACAATGCTCTGGAGGAGTGGCTGGCTTAGCTATTTTACAATACAAAGAATTTAAGTTTGGTGCTTTGGTTTTAATACTTCATAATGCTTCTTTTCATACATCTTGTTCAGTTGTCTACAGGCCAGTGCAAAAGCTAATTTTAAATCTACATCAAAAATGTTCTTATCCCTTGACTCTTACAAAGAAACCAGAATGGTGTGACAAAGGCTGGGCTTCAAGGTACAGAAATGGAGGAGATTTTATTCTATATTGGTTCTCTGTGTAATCTACAATTTTAGGATTTTAAGGCCCAGTTTGCTGACTTTTTGTTTTCCCTTAGCACATTAAAGAAAGTAAAAGATTACTGATTATGACTTCAAGGAACTTACTTGAGGGCAGAATTTGGTTATACCACATTTGTCTATACAAATTTGGCTCTTTTTCTTTCTTTCCTTTTTTGTTTCAGTACTGGGAATGGAATCCAGCACATCACACATATTAGGCAAGCACTTAGTTGGCTCTCACATTAATAAGTGCCTCCTCCCAATGTTTTGGAAATAAGGAGATTAAGTTACCCTCTATAAATTTTATCAATTAAATCATAATGGAAAGAAATACTATTGTGGCCCCCCATATACTGCCTTATAAATACTGTATTTTTTTGGTTAAGATTTTATAGACAACATAAATGCAATCATTTAACCATTCTTACTATTCAGTGGCATTAAGTGCATTAGACAGTTTTGTGCAACAGTCACCGCCATCTATCTCCACAAAGTTTTCATATTCCCTACTAAACAATACCTACTAAACAATAACGGAGAAAAACAAACATGGGTTATGATAAAAACTGATAATATAGGTTAGAATCAAGTTTAATTATTTTATGTAAAAGGTTCTTTTAACTTCAATCACAAATGACATTTTTCTGATAATATGAAATTAGGTTTGACATTGTTAAATCAAAAAGTATCATAGCAAAGTGCAGAGTGGAGAGTTTTATCTTGTGCTGCTTTTTAGCTAGATGTGAGGAATAAGTTTGTGGGTTTATATATGTACACGTGTCAGAGAGGGTGAGCGTGTAAACATGAAAGTATGTGAGTACTTATGTTATAAATGTAACACTGGAAGCAATCATAGAGTTAATGTCTTCAGAGTTACAAGGAGAAACTTTCAGTTAACCTTCAGACTGGTAGTACGCACTACAAAAGCCAGGGAGATTTATAAACTCCACACTGCAAAGCACTCTATAGAAGTAAGCATATTTTGTAGAGAGACACTGGGGAAGTGAACCATTTTAAATTTCAGCATCTGCAAGATCTGAAGCAACTAACAGGGACAGACATATTTAAAGCTAAAGAAAAACTACTGCTGGGCACAGTAGTGCCTAGTACCTGAAGGAAAAACACAGAATTTTTAATATTGTTCCAATACAAGCAAATGACTGAGAAAAAGTGAATTAAAATAAACTAAATAAAAACCAGAAAAGGATTAGCAAGCAAGAAAGAATAAGGCGACAACAAAACATAATCAAGACGTATTTTCTAGCTATTTATGGCTGAAGTTCCTTATTTTTTTTTTTTACAAATCTTAGTAAAGAACTATATATTGTTTTTATTCATGCATACATGTTTATATATATGTGTGTACATATTTATATGCACAAACACATATGTACATATATCCAAAATTTTATTCAAGTTAGTCATTTAGTAAATTTCATAGTTTTTCTAGTTTAACTATTTGTTCACTGTCCTACCGCCCCAGAAATGTAAGTAACACTAAATGGATTTTTCTTTTTGTTCACTGCTGTAACCCCCAAACCTTGAATAATACTTGACATGTAGATATTCAAAATATCTTTTTCAAATGAATTCCACAGCCCAGGCTGTTTTATCTCCACTAATTCTTTCCATTTCTTTATAAAGTCCTAAGTACAAAAGAATGGTTTCAGATATCATCAAGGTCTAGAAACAAAATTAAGTGACTTTTATTATAATTATAATTTTGAAGATCAGAATGGGTAAAAGAAATAAACAGTGTCATTCAGAGGGAAGGTATAAAAAATGGATTCCTTTTTTTGTATGGATATGTGAATTGGCACACAAGGTCAATTAGAGCACAAAAAGATTTTACAAAAGGATACCTCCTTATGTGTCAACTGAAGGAAAACTATTAAGTATGACATAAAATAATTTGTCTTTACTCATATTTACAGTCAGTAGACAAATTAAAATTTGAATGCAATTAAAGCAATTTCTGCTAATGGTGGAAGGCATAGCATATTTAATAGAAGAACTTCATCATATTTACTTGTAAACTTTTTTTTTCTTTTAAAACACATCAAGGAACTAATTTGAAATAAAACACATAACATAAAATTCACCATTTTAAAGTATATGATTAAATTTTTTTTCAGTACTAGTGATTGAACACAGGGGTGTTCTACCATGAAGGTAGAGTCCTTTTTATTTTTTATTTGGAGACAGGGTCTTGCTAAGTTGCCCAGGCTGGCCTCAAACTTGTGATCCTCCTGCCACTGCCTCTTTAGCTGAGATTACAGGCATGTGCCACTGTGCCTGGCTAATTAACTGGTTTTTAGTATATTTACAAGTTTGGACAACCATCACTACTATCTAATTCCAGAACATCTTTATCACCCCCTCAAAATACCATGTACTGATTAGCAACCTCTCTTCATCTCCCCACATCCTTTTGGCAAACACTGATCTACTTTGTTTTAATGAATTTGCCTTTTCTAGACAATTCATGTGAATGGAATCATAGCACACAACACAGTGTTTTGTGACTGGCTTCTTTTATTTAATAAAAGTAATTCAAGGTTTTTCACTGTTGTAACATGTACCAATAGTTCATTCCATTTTGTGGGTGCATAATTCCACTGTATGCAATAATATATTTTGTTTGTCCATTCATCATTTGTTTCTACTTTTGAACTGTTAAGAATAATGCTGCTATGAACATGCATGTAAAAATTTTTGTACAGGCATACTATTTCTCTTGGACGTACACTTGAAAGTGGAATTGCTGGGTCATATGGTAATTCTGTTTTTGACTTAAGGAATAGCCATATTGATTTCCACAGGACCACATCATTTTATATTCACACCAGCCAATGGATGAGGGTTCCAGCTACTCCACATCCTCACCAAATCTTACTATCTTTTTTTATTATAGCCATCCTAGTAGGTATGAAGCATTATCTTTTTTTTTTTTTTTTCTTTTTTGGGTTGTACTTTTCTAGTGGGTAATGATGTTGAGCATCTTCCTATGTATTTATTGGCTATTTGTATATCTTCTTGGAAAATTTCTATTCAAGTCCTTTACCCTTTTTAAACTGTTTTTTTGTTTGTTTTGTTGAAATATAAAAGTTTGGATTGTATTTTTTTTTTTTTTTTTTGAGATGGGGTCTTGCTTTGCTGCTCAGGTTGGTCTCTCAAATTCCTGGGCTTAAGGGATTCTTCTGTCTCAGCCTCCTAAGTAGCTGGGATTACAGCGGCATAGTGGTATATGCCAGCTACTGTACTATATAGTAGCTGTAATTACAGTGGCTGGCATATACCACTATGCCCTGCTTTGAAATGTATTTTTTTCCTTTTTTTGATCATAATTATTAATGCATATTAATTATATAAATTACTGGGTTTCATTTTAATATGAAATGTACTCTTAAATGGCTAAATTTTACTGAGCAGAGTCAGAGAGAAGACTGGAATGAATTAAGGAAAAAGTGAATCCTTGAATATTATTATCCTATTAAATTTTCTCTGGCTTCAATCATTACTTAACATCTTTTTTGTACTAAAACCTTCTTTATCTCTTTTGATCCCTAAAATTCTTAAAGACATCTGCATCTTTCTCATCATGCAAGGTATTAAACCTACCCATTTTTGGTTTCTACTTTCTGATCTCTACATCTAATCTCATTACTACTATGTAGTCACTCACTATAATGTGGATCACATCTATCTCCAACCTTTATATTTCCATGGTCAGATACATGTAGACCTTCACTGGACCACACCTAGCTACCTTCATGCTCCCACTCTATTCTCTCAAACCATCCTACATGCTGATCTCACACACCTTTCTCATGTAAAACTGAATATGTCACTTTCATACTCAAAAGCTTGTAGCTCTATATTTTTCCCAATCCCTGGATTATAGACAAACGAATTTAGGGGTTTCTCTCATCTTATTATAGTTATTAATGTGCTTGATTGTCTCTGTCATGTATTTTAAGTTTTAAAAGTACATTAATGTGCAAAGTGGAATTAATACAAGTAAAAATGTTCAAAGAAATGAAAGGTAGCTATGCTATACAAAATGAAAGATTTTCAGTGTGTTTTTTATTATTTAAAATCTGTGGGGACAAAAACATTGCAGAAAAATATAAAATAAAAAAATTACAATTGGGTTAGGACTACTTGAAATAACGAATACATACATTTGCATTCTGTAAGTTAAAATTTTAGACCTTTTAGTTCTCATGCACTTCTGCCCAATAGCAGCAGTAGGTATTACACTGTTGTGCATTTTCACACTGCCACATGGCAGAACTGCTTTTTATTTTGTGGTAAATATTTTATCAATATAAAATTTCATCAATTAAATGCAGATTAATATTTTAACAGAAAAAACAATTATATAGTCCCATCCTTAAACAAAAGACAAAATCATAGGACTCGATTCATCCCTATGGTTTCAGAATTCTATTACACATAGTATCCAACACAGGCAGGACAAAAGCGAAGTTTATCTATAATTTTATCATTGAATTATTTTAATATTCAATCATCTATATTGAATTAATTAGTTTTTTTAGGGGATGTGCTCAATTATTCCACAAATCAAAATCATGCAATACATGATTACAATAAGGTGTAAGCTATAAGCTAAACCAAATGTATGAATGAAGATATTTACAATCTTGCCCACATAATCCTGAAAGCATAATTCATACTCTAAAAATACTGGCAGGCAAAGAAAACATTTTCTAAAATCCAGGACAAATATAATTGCTGGGATTGTGGGAGAAGAAAAGAAGGCTAACAAAAACAAGAGACGTTTTCTATTTTATAGATTTTTCTCTTGGGCATAATTATAAAGTGACATTCAAGTGCAACCAATGAAGTTCTCCCTTTTTTTCCTCACAAAATCCAAAGACATCAGCAAAACCACCTATGTCAGTAATAAAAATAAAAAGTCTTTGACTTTTTAAATGTTATCATACTGTCACAGTGGAATAAAATTAGCTTGAAAAATGATCTAAAGGCACATGATGCAGTTCATTATGTATAACAGCAACAGCAGCGGTTTCCCAGTGTTCATAAAGGCTGCTCCATTAAATTTACCTCCAGTCAATAATTAGGAGTCCACAAATAAACCTGGGCAATTAAATCAATACTACCAGGCAATTATATTCCAGAGTCCAGGCTCAGTGGCACAAAAAGGCACTATATCAAACTGCAGTATTAAGCAGTCTGATGCCATTTTCAACAGGATTTTTTTTACATTAACTGGACAGAATAAGCATATATCCAGATAATGTAGAATGTGTTTATGTATCTCTGTCTGTGTTAGTCAAAAAAGTATAAGCTTTAGTAAAATTTAATAAAGATTTACACATTGATTTACTACTCTTTATGGTCATAGTTGATGATGAAATTCCTAATTAAAATAAATTAAAGAAAGGCAAGGCCTTTCCTTAAAGGTGAACACTTTAAAAATTATTAAAAAGTTTATTTTTATCATTTTCAAGCTAAAAAAAATAAAATCTCATAACAGTCCTTACTGTATGCCCTGACATGCCAAGCCATGGGCTGGGTTCTGGGCATAAAACATAAGAAATGGCTTCTCTTCTGTAAAAGGTTTTCTTTAGCAACTATGTGTCTGCACTTAAACAACTTCAAGCAAAACATAGTTAATCACCCTCTATTTTTTTGAAGTGGCTCCAGATAATGTTTCAAAAATATATCAAATTGATACTAAAATATGAATAATTTACATATTTTATATTTATTAGGCTTACCAAAAACACAGAAACTGCTATTTGTTAAAATAAATGTAAAATAATTGCATTTTATCAGCTTCTGTTTTTATTATTTACAAGGAAAACACTTAAAGTGTCTTTCCAAAAATCACAATATTTTTTGCTATTTTGACAAATAGGTTTTAGCTCTCATTTATTCCAGATCAGTTTTGAAATAAACAATTAGGTTGAGCAAAAAGAACAATAATGAAAAAGTTTTAGAATACATTACATGCTGTCAGTGATGTCAAAACAAAAGCTGGCTATGACTAGAAAAGCAGGGCTCTCACCTGCCAATAAACTGCCCTTGATCACTTACAAGAGGGGCGCATCCCAGCAGACTATATGTGTATTAAAAAAATACTTGAAAGAGAAGAAAAAGTATCACACAGGTCACAGCAGCAGTCTCAATAGACCCCTTAGGGATTTCAACTCGTCTTGGCCTTGTCATCCTCTATGCAGCTTTCCACTCGGCCCAGAAAATGTCGATAGGAAAATGTTTGAGGGGCCTCTGGTGGAAATTTTTTCATTCTTTCTGCATTGACAGGATGCCAAATCAATATTTACTTCCCACTAACAAGCTGCTCGAGGTCTCAGTAGAAAATATTGTACAGAATGCGGGAAGACACAGTAATAAACAGCTGTCTGGCTGTGAGGAAAACATGAATTGACTGGAAACAGGTCCACAGTAAAAGGTCACTGAAACCCATGAACTCCTCAGGTGTCCATATCAACTACTAACTTTAAAGACACATAATAAAGAATCTCTTTTCCTAAGAGGTCTGAGAGAATGGATCCTTTTCAGTCGAGCAAGTATAGAGGTTGACTCAATAATTTAATTAATGCATTTGCTGAGACCCATGTTGGTTCTTTCCCCAGGCATTTGTTTCATTTGTTAAGTCCAAAAGTACAAATAGAGGGTTAACTTTCCTGTCTACCTCTTGAAATACTTCTTTGCCTAAAAGAAGTAAATAATGGGTGTTTGTAAAAAGTTGGGAATCAAGTAAAAATGTGAGGCTTGGAATTTTTATTTGGAAGTTTTAATATATGAAGAAAAATGAAATACCTGTCCTTCTAGAAGTTTCTGAATGTACAACAGCCATTCCTTATCATTTTCAGCTTCTATCGTTGTCTTTTCAATTTCCTAAAGGAAATAAAAACACCAGTGTTAATTGCATGTCTGTGAACTTGGTGATACTATAAGATATTGAATAAATTTAGGGATTTATCAGTAGAATAATTTTCAACAGAGTAGCCTATCCCCTCAAAGTAGGAATATTTAAACACATGTTCTTTAATATTTAACTTGCAAATATTTATACACATGTTGAAGACAAAGCTATGTTTCCATATTTCATAATAATTTAGGAATACTTCATCTCTGCTTTCCTGGTAGAGCTCAAGATATGGAATGAGATGGGAATGAAAGCAATCTTTAAAAAATGAAAAGGAAGATGAAAATGTATAAAAGAATCATTTTCAGATGATCCTCATAGCATAACATAAACCTTTATATTAAAGAATCTGACTTATCAACAGATAACTAATTGTTATACTTACAAATAGAACATGGCATGGCTCTGGCATATTTAAATGCTTGTAGATTTAAAATATCCAATAGTTACTGATAGGCAAGGGACACTCCAACTTTAATGCTGTAAATCACTATTTTTTCAACTCATCAATTATCAAGATAAAATATTTCTGAAATTATATATTCACAAGTGCATTTGATTATTTACTTAGAACCATAATTAAGATTTTTACAAAGGGAACTTTTCAAAAGGAGAAGTGTCTGAGAAACTGTAACATCTGTTTAAACTTACTGTAAGCCAGGTATCATGCTAGGCACTTCACAGAGGCTATTACAGTTTTTGACATGAATTTATTACAGTTTGATACAATTTAAAGAAAATAAGTCAGGAGGTCTGGGCAAAGCACTCAACTCCTTAGATCTCTAAAAGATGCAGGATCAGATGAAAAAAGGTCTGGTTTACAATTAAATCTGGTAAATATGCCAGGGTGTACTGATCCTCCTTAGAAGAATGTGTTTATACTTGAGTCTTTTTCCTTTCAGGAGAGTCTTCATTTTAGGTTGTGTGGAATGCAATGTTGCCGTGCTGTGTGCTCTGACTTAGAGACTGCATCTGCCTAGAGACAGAGGTACCATTTCTTCACAAAAAGCACCATCCAATCTTTGGGACTATAACAAGAGACTTTTTCTAAGTTATATATTTGGAAGGGGACAACTTTTTCTAATTTGCCCATTCAAAGGGGGTGTTTTTCTAATTTTTCAGCCCAAAGAGGCTAACTTTTTAAAGACCAAACAAAGGCAGTGGCTCTATGCTCCAAAATAGATCAATGTTTTTGTGTATGTAAATACATGTGTTCATGTGCATGCCCATGTGCACGAGAATGTCACACACAGATATACACAGACACACACAGACATACAAAGACACACCCATACAAGGGATTTTGCTAAATCTGCTTATGTTAAAACTCCTAGAACAAGAGGCCTCAACCTTAATTTTTGGATAAGTTTTTCATTATTAATCAACATATTTTAATTAAATGTCTCTAATAAATAATGGTTAATACCCTTGGTAGAGGTACCATTATCTTCCATGTGTCTTATATTTGATAGTACATTAGATAATGTTCTTGTACCTCAAAGTTCAGAATTTGGTAGAAAGTCATAAACATTGTGACAGACTGACTGTTGAAGATATGAAATTGATAATTCACCATCCCATTCATCCATAGGATAAAAATAATCTCTATGAAATTCCTTTGATTTCCTTTCAAAGAATTTTTGGAAGTTAAAAAGCCTTCACAAATTGTACATCTGCTCTACTCCAGATCTTTTAGAAGCTGATGGGGGCTGGAAGATAATCTCACATAAACATTAGTTTCTCATTTGATCTATTTTATTGGGCAAATATTTATTGGGATGCTCTTAGTGCTATCATTTCCTTAATCTTTTCAAACAATGGAAAATCTAATATTCATCTTAAAGTTTAGAGGCAGAATAAGACCAAACATCCTCCAAATGTTTCATAGAATACTCTGCATAGATGTGATTCTACTCTTTATAGGGTGGCAATTATGTCAAAATGCAGTGCTCTCCAGGAAGGGCTATGGTGCTATTGATGGCCTGAACCTTACCTTATTCAGATAATTCACTCAGACAGGAGCATTTTACCCAATTTAAAATAGTAAATAAATTTTTCGACAATGTATTTTCAAAAAATATATTGACCAACAATAATTTTGGATTAAGCCAGGAAAGTCAGTAGAGTTACTACCACTTTTTAATCTTGGTTTTTTTTTTTGGTGGTGCTGGGGATTGAACCCAGGGCCAAGCACAGTACCAACTGAGCTATACACCCAGCCCCTAGAGTTACTACTTTTAAAAAATCTCACATAGGAGATTTTTGTCAAATCGATGGCAACTAGTATAACTAAATCCATTCAAATCGGCTTAATTAAAAACACTGACTTACATGATACATAATGATGAACTATATTAAAGAAAATGAGGGAGATAGGAAAGGGTAACTAATCTGAGTAACAAACAAGCAATTTGAAAGGTTAAATGCACTGACTCATTTCTGTATTACATAGTTAAATTTCCCTAAAGGTTTTATGAGTTGGTTAATACTCAATATATATCTTTCATTGGCACCTAAAACAATCCTATCTTCATGAATATAATCTTAAAGATCGAATTGTAAAAACAAAATTAAAAGGCATGTACTTAAATCAATGTGTAATAATTCTGTTATTAAAAGATATTTGAATGATCTTACCAATTCATCTTCTGTTTCCAATATTTCCTCTAAGTCTGACCGTGAAATATTCAGGATAGAAGCTGCCAAGGTCTGCGCTTTGTGGGCTGAGGTTTTACAAATGCCCCTGTTTTTCTGCATTTTTTTAAGCTCTCTGATTTGTTGCCTTATCACATGGACATCATTTTGTAACTCTTTGACCAAAGCCTGCAACATATTAGAAAGAAAGTGGACTCTCATATGGAAATTATAATGAAGGCAGAGCAGTCTAGACATAAAAATGTGAAGATACTAGCAAATCTTTTTTTAAGGATTATTTTAGTTTTATTTGTTTTGGAATGTAATGAATTATTCCTTACATCATGTCAATATGCAAAAACAAACAAAAAAACAAAACTCTTAAGTGACTTAACTAATTTGCTGAATTAATCAAAGCTCTCCAACCTCTCTTTAACATCAACTGGTATCTTGATTGGACAATAATTACAGCAAGCAGGCTACTTTTATTTATGATTAAGCACAACAACCCCTGCTAGTTGACCTGATACCAAAAATCAGTTCTATGAATCCCTAGAAGTGTATATAAGAGTTGATGTAATTCATTTAATTATTACACAAACTGATGAAAGATGACGAGAAAAAAATTTGCTTCTATTTTACTAAAACTGAATTGGAAATGGCTTTGGAAGGACTTGAGAAAGACAAGTAGGGTAAATGTTCAATTAAATGAAGTATGGGCAAGCCAGCAATAAGGGATTGAAAACAAATCATAAAGAAGTAGGATTGCCTCACCAAAGTCTCTAAATTCCCTTTTTGAGAAATCACAAATGCAAAGTCATATCACTCCTACATTTGCATAAGAAAAAGATACTCTTTACTCTGGATAAAAAGTTCTATATCTCACTGCATAGCTTTGTAAGCTGAGAGCAAGTTAGATGCTTGAGCTGTTTTCAATCCTTTGCTAGCTCACTGCAGTAAATAATTGTGCTCATATAACTGTAATTTGGCAGCTGTTACTTAATTTTATTCCCATTTCTCCTCCAAGACACTACAATTTATACTTCTGCATGAAAGTACCTGTTTCTCTGCGCCATTAGCAAAACATCAATTTGATGTTTCAATAGAGTGTGTTCGATTTTTCACTGTATTTTTTTTTTTTTTTCTGGCTTCAGGATGAACCCAGGTACATCCCCAATCCTTTTTATTTTCAGCCGGAGTCTCCATTAAGTTGCTTGGGGCCTCACTGAATTGCTGAAGCTAGCTTTGGACTTGAGGTCCTCCTGTCTCAGCCTCCAGAGCTGCTGGAATTACAGACCTGCACCACCACGCCAGGTTGATGTTTTCACTGTAAAGTTTCATTTATCTTATAAATGAAGTTGAGAATCAGCCTTGAGATACTTGTATTTTCTTTGTCATTTTTCCTATTTCTCTGAATGACTTATAAGAGTTCTTTATGTATTAGGGAAATTTTATTTTTCTGTTATATATATTTCATTTTTCATAATCTGTTCCTTTTATTTTGACAATAATAGGGTTTTATACCAAAGAAAATGTTTAACTTTTTATGTATTCTGATGGATAAATCTCTTTCTCATTTTTGAAGTTAGTGATATATTTTAAAAAAGACTTTCCACTATGAGGTATAAATAAAGCACTTTCAGTTCATGATTCCCATTCTTCATTAGTAAAATTTTAAATTTCAATTAGTGAGACTTTATAATCAATTTTACATCTTTTGAAGCTAGCTTTCCATCATTACCCTTCTTTTCCAGATTTTCCTTGGTAATGTTTGCTTAATTTTTCATATGAATTTCAGATTCAACTTGTCGGGATCCCCCCTTGCCCCAAGACTTATCACTAATACTATTTGAGTCATGTTAAATTTTATTTGGGTAATTTTAACGTTTTAAGATGCTGAGTCTTCCTAATCAAAGAATATTGTGTTCTTTTCCGTTTGTTTGAGACTTTATTTTATTTCTAAGCATTATTTTAAAGCATTCTCTTTACAGATCTACTTTATTCCTTGGCATTTTGTTTTATTTTACTCTGGCAGCTTCTAATACTGATTATAGCCTATACATACAAAGACTGTTAACATATACTTAGCTTACTGACTTTTCTCATTTGTTGTAGGAGTTTTTTATTCATTTCCTCTTTAATGTCTTCTAATTCAATATGTCAATATCTGAAAAGAATGATAATTTTATCTCCTATTTCCCATTTATTAAACCTCCAGTTTCTTCTTATTTCACTGATTAAATTTTTTTCTCAACAATATTAAATAGCAATATCAATGGACATACTTGACTTGTTCCTGCTTTAAGGATGGATCTTTTTCATTTCATAGAAAAAATATACTAAATTTGAGCTGCAATAGCTAGACTTCAATATGTGAAAAGTACATTTTATTTTTATTTCTAACAGAAATGGACTCTACATTGTCTTAAAGCCATTCAAGCAATCATATAGACTAATATATTATTTTCCATATAAATCTATTATAGGATTATTAATAACTTTCTTAATATTGAATTGCCCTTGCATTTCTAGAATAACTTCACTTGGTTGTAGTGTATTATTATTTGATCTGTTGCTGAACTCTATTTGTTAATACTTTATCTTTCTACACTGATATGAAATTGATCCATTTTTATTTTGCACAATCTTCCAAAAAATTTGGAAGCTATCTTTCTTTTTCTGTATTCTATAGTTTTAATGAGACCAAATTTATCTGCTCTTTAATGATGTGATTGCAAGCACTTGCATTAGGTCGACTATTTATTGCAGGGGAAGGTAGCTTTTCGTAGTTTTGATTTTCTGTTTGCTCAGGAGTGAGATTTGATACATAATATTTTCCTAGAAATTTATCCATTTCATATATCTTTCTAATTTATCTGCAGAGTGTTGAGCTAAGTAGTCTATTATGATATTTTCCCCCTAGCATCTATGGTTATTTTCACTTTTCATTTCTTATTTTGTATGGTGGTGCATTCTTTTTCCTAAGTTAGGTAAACTAAAAGTTTGTCCATTTTATTGCTCCGCCCAAATCCCTAAATTCATTATTAATTCTATAGATTTTAAATGATTTATTTCTATTTTGTCTTTAGCTTGTTTTTTTTCATATAGTTGAATGTTTATTTTCATTTCTTCTCTAATTTTATTAATTTAAATCTATAAGGCTATAAATTTCTTAAGCACTGCTTTAACTGTAGTATCCTACAGGTTCTGATAATTCTCAAGTGTTATTCTTGTAAGCATATTCTGCAATTTTTCAGATTTCCTCTTTATGCAAGAATTAAGTTTTTAAAATCTAGGTGTTAGTGACTTCTGTGGTTTTATAGTCAATTTCAGTTTTTATTGCATTACCTATACTATTTATAAATTTTATTTATAAATACAACTTATTTATAAGTATTAATGTTATTTGTACTGTAAATAGAAAACTTATCATTCCTATCTTTCAGAATTGAGATTTTCTTTTTGATGTACCTCCAATTGGAGTCCTTCACCTCACATTGTGAGGTGAAGATCTGTGTGCAGGAAATTTATGGGGGTCACATTTATGAATAACACCTATAAGAAACTTAGGGAAGTAGAATGAGGGAGAGGGAGAAGTTTAACAACATTATAGTTATTTATCTTTTCAAGTCCAGAATCTTTACTAGAATATATCTAGGGCATGTCATATTAAATCAATTTTCTCTGATTCATTTTATGTTCTTCTAAGTCTATTTCTGATAATTATTTTGGGGTTATACCTTTCAATACATTTGTTGTAGCCCTTATTTTAGGTTTGTTCTTTGAAGACTCCAATTATATTGAATCTTTGTCATGGGCTCCATAAATCCTTTTGTCATCAATATGCTTTTCTTTAAAAATTAAGGCATAATTAGAATGAAATAGTGCATAGATTTTTAGAATTTAATGAGTTTGGAAAGTTGTGTGCATCTGTATAACCATCAACCTGCTCAAAACCTTCATATTCCAGAAATTTCCCTGTTGCCCTTTCTTAATCATTTTTTCCCACACACATAAAGCAAGTGTTCTGATTTATATGAGCTTAATTTTGCTTGTTGTTTAGATGATATATGAATGGAATAATATACTCTATATTTCTTATACTCCTTCATGTCTAGTTTCTTTTATTTAACATGCTATTTTAAAAATTCATCCACATTGCTGTTTGTCAGCTTTTTTTTTCCTTTTAACTTACTGTGGGGAGTATAATTAAATTGCAATAAGTTCAACATATTTAAAGTGTACAATTTGACACACACAAACACACCCATCAAAATATTTTTTTCTGAAATAACTTTATTTTCATTTACTTCCTTGCTTAATCTTCCAGCTTGCTTTCATCTTTTCCAATTGTCTCATCATTTTTCCAAGTCCTTGCATTTATTTCTACCTTGCACTGGTACTTTTTAGAAGAAATTACATCATAATATTTTTCTCTCATAATAAAATATTTTCGTCTGCTCTACAGCTAGCTTCCTGGTAAAACTTCTTTTCCTGTCATTTACTTTTCCTATTTCTTTCCTTCATTTTTATTTTAATATATTTGTGGAGATATTGTGCTGGCTCCTTTTCCAGGACTCATTTTGAGAGACAGTAGATTTTCCTAGACCACCTATTGATAGAAAATTATATGGCAGAGGGGCCTGGGCTATGTTCCAGGCAAGTGGCATTTTATATATAAACTTAAGGTTTTTTCCCCCCATGAATTCCATTCCATTGTTTTTGTTGTATAAGTGAGCCTATTCTTGGCTGCGAGAAAAATTCCTTTCTTCAGATAGGTCTTGTCTGTCTTATCTCTCTTTCTTGTTTCAGTCTTACCTGCTCTTGGCTTTTTTCCACATGTTTTGAAATAAAAAGTTTTAGTTATAATATAGTTTTATTGTACAAATGTATAGAATTTTAGTTTCTCTTTTTTGTTTGTTTGTTTGTTTGTTTGTTTGTTGCATGATTCCAGGGGAGTAAGCAGCAAATCCTGGTTTTATCTCTCTAAATTCAAGTCTGAATTCTCCCAAGGGCATTTTCTCCTAATATTTTTAGTATGCAAAAAGTTGAAAGTAAGTTGTACTGTGCACACTTATATACCATCTATATATTAAAACATATGTATTAACTTTTCCTATCCTTGCTTTATCATCTATCAATCTATTTTACTTCTTTGATGCATTTCAGCGTTGAAGATACGTGTACAGTTCATGTCTAAATCCCTGAGTATGCACTTCACTAACTAAAGATGAATATATATAGTTGTTTATTAGTTTTGAAGTATAATTTATGTAGAGTAAAATGTATTTCTTTTAAAAAATATTTTAGTTGTCTATGGACCTTTATTTTATTTATTTACATATGGTGCTAAGAATCAAACCCAGTGCCTCACACATGCTAGGCAAGCACTCTACCACTGAGCTCCAACCACAACCCCAGCATTAAGTCTTATCTGCATAGTTTTATGACTTTTTACAAATGAAACACTGGGTAACCTCCACCCAGATCAAAGTAAAGAACTGTTCTATCACTCTAAAATATCCACCTTTGTCCCTTCCTGGTCAATCCCCAGTCCTAATCCAAAGAGTAGTTTTGATTTGCATTTCCCTGATAATTTATGATGTTGAGCATCTTTTCATGTACCTGTTGGTCCTCTGCATGTCTTCTGTGGAAATATATCTATTCAGGACCTTTGCTTGAATCTTATTGGTACTATTTGCAGTACTGCTGTTGAATTGTATGAATTCCTTATGTATTTCGGATATTAATCTTTCTCAGATACATGGTTTGCAAGTATTTTCCCTCATTTCCTAGTTGCCTTTTAATTATTATTTTTGATTGTTTTCTTTGCTGTGATGGTCTTTTAGTTCCATTTACTTTTGCTTTTGTTGCTTGTGTTTTTGGTGTCATAAAAACAAACAAACAAACAAACAAACTGCCAAGACCAAGGCCAAGGAATTTCTTCCCTAGGTTTTCTTTCAGGAGTTAAGGTTTCTGATCTGGTATTCAAATATTTAATCCATTTCTAGTTAACTTTTGTGAGTGGTAAAGATAGGGGTCCAATTTCATTCTTTGCATATGCACATCCAGTTTCAACAGCAACATTTATCGAAGAGACTATCCTCTCTATTGTCAAATATTAGTTGACCATATTCACGGGTTTATTTCTGAGCTCTTGATTCTGTTTTATTGGTCTATGTGTCTGTTTTTAGCAAACTGTTTTAATTACAAGAGCTTTGTAATCATTTCAAATCAAAAGGCATAATACCTCCAAGTTTATTCTTGCTCATCATTACTTTATGTATTTAAGGTATTTGGTGGTCCCATATAAATTTTATAATTTTTTTTCCATTTCTGTGAAAAATGTCATTGGGATTTTCATAGGAATTGAATTAAATCTATAGATCACTTTGGGTACTAGGGCATTATAACAATATCAATTATTTTAGTCCATGAAAATAGGATATCTTTCTATTTATTTGTATCTTTTAAAATTGCTTTCATCAATAACTTACATTTTTCAGTAAACAGATCTTTCACTTTCTTGGTTAAATTTACTCAAAGTGTTTTGTTTGTTTTGGTGCTATTGTAAATGGAATTGTTTTTCTTACTTCTTTTTCAGAGAGTTTGTAGAAACCCACTGATTTTTGTGAGTTGATTTTGTAACCTGCAACTTTACTGAATTCATTTATACCAAATTTTTGGTGGAGTCTTTAGAGTTGTCTATATAAACAATCATATCATCAATAAAAAGAGAATTTTTCCTCTTCTGTCATGATTTGGATGGCTTTTAATTTTTTTCTTGCCTAATTGCTCTAGCAAGGACTTCCAGTAGTATGTTAACTAAAAGTGGTGAGAATGGGCATCTTTTGTTTTGTTCCTAATCTTAAGAGGAACCACTGTAGCTTTTCACCATTGACTATGGCATTAGCTGTAATATATGGCTTTGGTACATTCCTTGTACGATTTGTTGAAATTTTTTATCACAAAGGGGTGAATTTTGTAAAATGCTTTTTCTGTATCTATTGCATGATCACATGATTTTCATCATTCATTCTGCTAATGTGGTATATCACATTTATTTACATGTGTTGAACCATCCTTACATCCAGGGATCATCCTTGAAGATCTACTTGATCATGATATATGGTATTTTTGATGTGCTTTTGAATTCAATTTGGTAGTATTTCATTGAGAATTTTTGTATCTATGTTCATCAATGACATTGGTCTGTAATTGTATTTTCTTGTAGTATCCTTATCTGACTAGTATCAGTGTAATGCTGGCTTTGTAAACTAAGTTTGGGAGTATTTCCTCCTCTTAATATTTTGAAAGAATGTCAGAAAGACTGGTATCAATTTTTTTCTAATTGTTTGGCAAAGTTTTCTAGGGAAGCTATATCATCCTGGGGTTTTCCTTCTTGGTAGGTTTTGATTACTGATTTAGTTGCCTTATTTGCTATTGTCTGTTCAGATTCTGTATTTCTTCATGATTCAGTCTTGGTAGGTGGTATGTTATTAGGAGTTTCCATTTCTTCTGGGTTCTTTAATTTCTTGGGATGTATTTGTTCACAGTATTCTGATTCTTTGTATTTTTCTTGTATCAATTGTAGTATTTCCTTTTTCTATGGAATTTCATTTATTTGAATCTTCTTTATCTTGATTAACCTAGCTAAAGATATGTCAGTTTTCTTTTATAAAAAATCAGCTCTAATTTTGTTAACCTTTTGTAATATTTTTCTATACTTTATCTGATTTATTTCTTCTCTAAACTTAATTATTTGCTTCTTTCTGATTGCTTTGGGCTTGGTTCTTCATTTTTTGGTTCTTTGAAATATAAAGTTAGGCTATTTATTTGACAACTTTCACTTAATATAGGTGCTTATAGCTATAATCTTTATAATGCTTTTGCTGTATCCCTTACATTTTGGTATGCTGTGTTTCTATTTTCTTTTTCCTCAAATATTTTCTCATTTCCCTTTTGATTTGTTCTTTGAAATGAAAATTGTTCAGGAGTGTGTATTTAATTTCTAGATATGTATTAATTTTCCAGTTTTCCTCCTGTTATTGATTTGTAGTTTCTCATTATTGTGATCAGAAGAGAAAAGTGATATGACTTCAGTCTTCTTGAAATTACTAAGATCTGTTTTGTGGCCAAACATCCAAATTATCTTTGAGAAAATTCTATATTCACTTGAGAAGAAAGAGTATTCTGCTGCTTTTGGCTGTTAGGACCATTTGATCTATACTGTTGTTCAAATCTACTGTTTTGTTATGGTTTTTCTGTCAAGATGGTGTCTCTATTTTTGAGACAGGTACTAAAGTAGTCTAATATTATTATATTGCCACTTATTTCTCCTTTTAGTTTTGACAGTTTATTTTCTATTTTGAGGTGTTCCAGTCTTTGGTGCATATTTATAATTATTATATCCTCTTGATGAATTGATTCCTGTACCATGATATGAACTTCATTTTCTATTTTAACTATTACTTAATGTTTATTTTGTCTACTATAAATATAGACCTTTGCGCTCTCTTCTGATTACAAATGTATGGACATCTTTTTCCAATCCTTCACTTTCAGCCTATGTGTGTCTTTAAACCTAAAGTGAGTCTCTTATAGGAAGTACAATGCTAGATCTTAATGTCTATATACTCCATCAATTAATGTCATTTGGGAAGTTGAGTCTATTTACATTTAGAGTCATTATTAACAGGTAAGAACTACTACTTCCATTTTGTTGTTCTAACTGTAGTTTCTTCATTCTTCCTCTCTTGGCATCTTTCTTTATAATTTGATAAACAGTTATAACTATGTAAAGCTTACATTTTATGTAAGCTTCATGGTATTGACAAAGGAAAATTCTGAAGTAGACACACAAATGATTAAAGGAAAGGAATCAAAGCATGCAGAAACAAAAGTTTATTTTAAGCTGTTAACTATGATCAATACAAAATCTCAACACTTCTACTTCTCTTCCCCTCACATTTTAGATGATTTGTTATAATTTATATTTTTATATTATGTATCTAATAGCAAATTATTGTCATTATAGGTTTTTAATAATTTTTAAAAACATGTAAGACTTAACAGTGATCTTTTCTTAAAAACATTTTTAGCTGGAGATGAACACAGTATCTTTTAATTTTATTTTACGTTTATGTGGTGTTGAGGATCAAACCCAGTGCCTCGCATGTGAAAGGCAAGCACTCTACCACTCTTGCTTCAGCCCTTAAGAGTGATCTTTGTAACACCATTAACAATTTTAGAGAATTTCAATTCAGAGTCTCTGTTTAGTTTTACTAATTAGAGTTCTTTCATTTCAGCCTGAAGAGCTCCCTCCAGAATTCTTTGTAAGGCATGTCTAGTGGCCATAAACTCCGTCTACTTTTGTTTGACAAAATTTTTATCTCTCCTTCATTCTCAAAGGACAGCTTTGCTGGCTAGAGTATTCTCCATTGGCAGCTTTGTTTCTTTCAGTGTTTGGAATATTCAATATTTGGAATATATCATCCCATGTTCTCCTGAACTGCAAAGTTTCTGCTGAGAAATCCCCTGGTTGTCTTATGAGGACTCCCTTTCTTATTGCGGCTCTCTTAATGTGATGAGTTACTTTTTTCCTGCGACTTTCAAAATTTTCAATTTTTTTTGAGTTTTCACAACTTAATTATAAGTTTCCTATTGTAGACTTTTCATGTTCAATCTTTTGGGGACTTTTGGGTCTCATGAAACTGTATGTCACTCACTTTCTCCAAATTTTGAGACTTTTCTGTCATTATTTCTTTGAATGGACTTTATATCACTTTCTCTCTCTCTCTCCCTTCTAACATGCCTACAATGTATATATTGTTTAGTGTAATGGTGTCTTATAAGTCCTATGGTTTTCTTCACTCTTTTTCATTCTTTTCTCTTTGCTCGTCTGACTGAATAGTTTCAAATGATATGTCTTTGATTTTACTGAGTCTTATTTATACTTGATCAAGTTTGCTATTGAAGTTCCCTTCTGAATTTTTCAGTTTAGTCTCAGTATTCTTTATCTGTAGGATTCTTTTTAAAAAGTTGTTTCCTATTTCCTTGTTGAACTTCACATTTTGCTTCTGCATTGTTTTTCTAACTTTATCTAGTTGTCAATCATATTTTCTTATTGTACATTCAGCTTCAAGAGGACTAAAATGAATTGTTATTCAGTTGACAGATTTCTATTTTGTTAGGGTCAGTCATTGAAGTTTATTAAATTTCTTTAACGGTGTCATTTCCCTCAAATTCTTAACCATCCATGTTACCTTACATTGGTGTCCTCACATTTTACAGAGCAGTGACTGCTTCCAACAGTTATAGATTTGCTTTGGCAGAAAGAGGCCTTTACCAATCAGTCCAACTTTTAGGTCCAGATGGGCCAGCAGGCACCCATGAGTAGGCAGGGCTGGTTGTCAGGTTCTCTACTTGGGCATGCTGCCCATACTTTGAGGTCAGGTGGAGCTGCTGGCTGGGATTTGTAGTCAGGCTGAGTTGCTAGCTAGGATCCATGACTGCCCCCAGTCAGGCAGGGTCATAGGCTATACTCCTTGGCCATGTTATGCTAAAGGTTAAAATGTGTAATTGGAGAGGACCGCAGGCTAGTCTCTATATTTGCTCCTTGCTGGGATAGTGATCACGTGATTTTGGTAACTGAAATCCATGTTCAGCGTAGGGCTGCACTGAGCTTCTTAATCAGGCAGACCCACAAGCTGTACCCTGTGGTTGGGTGGAGTTATGGGGGGGTCTCCCTGCCTGGATAAGGCTGTTGGCTTTAATCTAAGTCAGAGTTTAATTTAATCAGAGATGCTACCAGTCACCCTGGTCAGGTTGGCCACACCTTTAAGAAACTTTCTCTAAAAACAGCTGTAATTTTTCTTTTTTAGTATATAATAGGATTAAGAGAGTTAATTCAAACTGACTTATATCATAGGACTGGTTTTATATAGTTTTTAAAAAAATATTTTCTTTCACTTATAAATGGATACAATATCTTCTTATGTATTTATTTTTATGTGGTACTGAGAATGGAACCCAGTTGCTTCACATGTGTGAGGCAAGTGCTCTACCACTAAGCTATAGCCCCAGCCCCTATCACAGAACTGTTTAGAAAACATAATTAACAGACTAGATCTGTGCCAAAGAATGAAAAATTATATATGCACAAATAAAACTGTAATGCTCCATAAATGTTTATAATAAAGAAGCAAGAAACTTATATGCCCAAAATATCAGACTGAATCTCATCAAAGCAAGTATACACTGATAATGAAACCACTTCCACTTCTAGCTAAATATTGTTCTTTGGCTGTTTTGTATTTCATAGTGAACCAAAAAAAAACATCGAGAAGATGGAGTATGGCATATGACTCTAACATACAAGCACATTAAGTAGTCTATATATTCGGGCTGAGTCAAACTGAGCAAATACTTCTAGAAATTTCCCTAGTGTGTTTTAGTCAGTTATCAGGAAAATTCAAAGCCTCAGATCTGCCACATATATCCAGCCCAGATGCTCAAAACACTTGATTTCACCCCAGGGCAAAATTCTGTATTCAAGACTAGATCTAGAACAGATGGCTACACTACCTCTTCTATAGTCTGGTTGTGTCCCATGAATAAATGAAAAGACTAAAGGGAACATACATTCCGCAACAGGGCCAGAACAAACATTAGTACTATTAATACTACTAATAATATTTATTAAGTACTTTTGTGTATATGATACCCTAATAAGCTCTGTATAGACTGAGTTCTGATGATTATAATGTTCTATGTAAGAACAATGTACATTCCTTAATCATGTTCATTAAGGAAAGTGCATAGTTCTTGTCTTCACAGAGTTTTCAATATGAGCAGTAGCTATGCATCTAGTACCATTCTTGAAGCAGACATAAGATCCATACCTCAAGAATTTAAAAAACTAAGTTAGGTGTCAATGCTATGAGGAAAACAAATGATAGTGCTCCTGGCTTCAAGTTGACTACAAGAAAACAAAAGAATGAATGAAACAAAAAGAAAAATACAAGAGTTTAGAAATTATATGTTAATTTATGAGTTACACATAAAAATGTTCAGAAAATAAATAAGAACAATTCTATTTCTATTATTACAACAATAGCAATATAAAAATAATTGATATTTAGCTCTTTTGGCATACTAGGCATAGGTATTTTAGGTATGTTAGGCACTCTTCTCATTGGCTATGATAACTTATTTAAATTCTAACCACAGGTATGTTCCATTATTACAATCATTTTATAGATGGGGAAATTGGATGCAGATGATAAAGTCACTTGCCTGAGATCACACAGCTAGTAAGTGGCAGAGTTGAGCTCTATCCTCTTAAACACAGAGTTAAAGGGATTGTTCATATAAGAGGAAGGCACTGAGCTAAATCTGAAAGGAGAAAGCAAAGGGGAGAGAGGGGAGAGCATTTTGAGTGAAAAGCAGAACTTGAGTAAAGGTAGAGAATTAAGTCCAATATGGGTGAAAGTTGGAGAGTAGTGGGAAAGATTAGATTCTAGGCAGAATAGTATTCAATTATGGAAGATTTTAACTCTTTAAAAAAGTGGAAGCTTAGATTTAATGCAACTAATGCAATAGGATTTAGGAAGTCAATGATGATATGCTGCTTCAGATAGTGACTCCTGAGCAATTCTTTTGGTCCTAGGGTCATCCACATAAGGAAGAGAGAGGTGGATCATCCCTTTCTTAACACTCAACCAACCAGTGTTAGCCAATATTTCTGGGTTTGGTATTTATTTGTTAGTGGCCCTTGATTACAAAAAACAATTAAACACCAGAAGTGGTACTAGTGTCAACTGCACATGATCCTAAAACACAGCTAAGAAAAATAAATGTCAAATTTCCATTAGAATTTAGAAGTTGTACAGGGGGTTACTATAAGGCCAAACTGGTAAGTATATTGTTATATAGAGTCAATTGTTAAAAAAAAAAATTAAGGCTGTGTTTCTAAAATATATAATATATATTATATTATATATATTATTATAAAATATATAATAATCACTTAGTTAACTTATAAAATGCAGCTTATTGGGTCCAACCCAACCAGGATTTTGATTTAATAAATTTGGGACCCAAACATTATTTATTTAATTCAACTATTAAAGAAACAGATGATTCTGATGTAGGCAATCTAAATACTAAATTGAAATAGGGTATTAAAATTCTGAAAAAGTACTAAATATAGTTTATTCATACCTGTAATCTTTCCCTGTTATATAAGCTTTAAGATGTTAATTAAAAAGCCATGCAATCTTGAATTTCAATTAAGACATTTACACTCTGTGTCACCGCTGGTGAACAATATGAAGGCCCAATATGTCACTACTGAATAACAGTAGTTTAGATAGTTCATCATTCAACATAATTCACATTGTTGGACATAAATAAAAATTTGGATTTTTAAGGATAATTTTTGATAATCTGGTGTGAAGAAATATAACCATTACATTATCAAGAAGGTAATAAAACTTCAACAAGTGTATAGCAATTGATCATGAAATGAATTTAGTCATGAAATTCATTATTCTATTATAAAATCTTCTGGTTTTCACTTTTCCTTCTTTCTATTTAACAATGCCATATTTAAAGACTATTTCAGGAAAAACAATAATTACCACTTTGAATGCATCTTGTGTATTTCATATTTTAACTCATGGCTAAAAATACAACAAACTATGGGGCTGGGGATATAGCTCAGTTGGTAGGATGCCAGCCTCACAAGCATAAGACCCTGGGTTCAATCCCCAGCCAAACAAACAAACAAAACAAAAAACGAAAAAAAGAAAAAAAACTAAATCCTAAGCTGAATAGAAAACAGGAAAACAAAAGTTGATGAAGCTAACAGTCATAATAAAAATGGTGCTACATAATGAGTAAAACAATGACAAAATTCAATGAGAATATGCATCATAACCAAGTATTTGGAAGAAAATGACATTTTAAATTAGGAAAGGGTAAATTACATCTACTAAAATTAATGCTTTGCCATTATTCAGCATCCTCTGAGGGAAGTATTGGCTTGACTTTACACCAATTGAAACCTTCACTAAAGGAGATAAACATGTTTATTTCATTCATTTTGTAGATTTTTTAAAATAAGAAAACACCCAAGCCTGTTTTTCAGGGAATGAAAAATATAACATTATAAATAATACCAATTATTTGCAAACTAATATTCAATAATAAGCCCAGAAATGCTATTACGTCTAAATAACATCAATAGTTAAGGACATTTAAAAATATTCTAAAATATATTGAGCTGAGTATCTTTTTTACTGAATGCCTTAAGAGATGCCCAACTTCTGACCCATCTAGAAAGGGAGACTAAAAACAGAACTAATTTGAGAACACAAACATTAATGTATCTAGAATTGTATACTTTAAATTTAATATATATTGTTACAGTAAGGTCTGAATGAGTGGTTCAAATGGTGGTTGGTCTTTTAGGAAAGAAGAAAGTGGTAACATCATTTTACTCTATCAGGGGACAGTTATACTTCTAAAAGATTCCATAAATTGAAAACATTTTACATGTATAAATACATATATCCTACTAGGATATGACTATTTTTAATAATATTTGCCATTGGAAGAAAAAAGGGTAAGGAACTCAGTCTCATTAAAGATCAGGGGGGAAAAAAGAATACTGAGATTTGGGGGAAAGGGGAGAAAGAAAATAGTTACTCTGCTACTATCAATTATTTTGTTCTTCCTTTTATAAGCCAAAAGTAGTTATCATTAAAATTTCACATTACTAATGAAAACTCAATTTGATTGGTTTAGTGATCACTATTATGTTCCAATTCTTTGCAAAGCATCGAATGCTGCTGCAATGATAAAAGATTAATAAAATATTGTCCCTGCTGTAAAGGAACTCATCATTATCTATGTAGTGGCGACAAATTTGCTTACTGACAATACAAAAAAGAATAAAGACACTGAAAAGAGTTTAAATAATTCACAGCAAAATTAAAAGCACAACAATTGCAGGCTCCTAGTCCTTACTGTTAGCTCTGTATCCAGAGCTGTTTCTCCTTGGCCTCTCTAGAAGATTAAGGAAAGAATACTGTTAATCATGTGGGATCAAAGTACAGACCAGAAGTCTCAAAGTTCCTTATAAAAACTTCAAACAAACTACCTTTTTAGCTCCATATCTGCTCCTCCTCCATCATTTAAAGGTTTGGTGGTTCCTTGTGCAGTCAATTCCTAAGCTGTTTGGGGGTTCTTCACCTTTTTAGGTAACTTCTAGATGGTATTTATCTCTAGATACTATTTACCTGCAGGCATGTAAGTATCTTCTCTTTGTTCTAAGTCATACCATTCCTCTACATCTTGAAGTTTATAGACTGGATTTAAGATGTCCCCTAGCTTCAATGAATATGACTTTTCTGTTTGTTGTTCTTGCTTGGGTGGTTTTCAAAATGAAACTAGAGTGGAAACGACTTAATTCATTTTTATCAAACCCATCTTGATTACTACAATGTTGTTACTATATTGACATTAAGAAAAATATTAACAAAAGTGGATTTTTTTTGGCAGGGGGGCTACTGAAGATTGAACCCAGGGGCTCTGAATAACTGAACCACATCCCCAACCCTTTCTTATTTTTTATTTTGGGACAGGGTTTTACTAATTTGCTTATGATCTCATTGAATTGCTGAGGCTGGTCTCAATCTTATGAATCTCTTGCCTCAGTCTCCTGAGTCGTTGGGATTACAGGTGTGTGCCACTAAGACTAGCCGGACTGGAAAATTTCAAATTCAAACTATAAAAATAAATCTTTCATACATACGGTTTTGAACAATGGTACACATAGGGGAAGAGAAAAAGCTTTGTGGGTTAGAAAAGCAGGAAGTAACTTTATAGTGTTACCCAAATCATCTGAAGTAGATCACTGACTCATCTGCCTGAAGTGAAGTACAAAATTAGTAAACCACAAAAAATTCAAACCTTTACAAATATGGTGAACTCTTCCACTTTCTCATTGGCTAACAGCAGTTTCTTCTGTGCACCTTCCAGAACCTGCTCACTTTGCAGTGCTAATCCTTGAAGTTGTTTAGATGCTGCTGTTTCAATTTCTGCCATTGCCAATTCAGTCTCATTTATTTTTGAGATCAGGAAAGTAAGCTTGAGATCCTGAAAAAATCAGTAATCATAAAACTAAAAAAAATTCATGAATAGATTTGGAACAGTTATACATATCAAACAAGGAAAGATTTTATTACTTCATATATTGTTTATTTTTATTTGGGTAAAATTAATGATTGTTTTTGCTTCTTTTCACTAATAAAGCATCATCTTTAATATTAAATAAATTCTTGATATTTCCTTTAGAGATATAATGTTCTTTGAAGTTATGTTAAGTTTTTCACTATCTAATGGTAGTTTGGGGAGAAAAAAGTGACAATGTTAAAAATGAAAAAGACATCACTATATTCCATATCCAGAATAAAACGTCCTAAGAGCATACCTTTTTTTCTAAGTTCTCTTTAGTTTTCTGATACATCTGTTCATATTGTGACTTCTCTTTTACAGCAACATTAAGTCTCTGCTTTAGTGAATCAATTGATACCTTCTTATTGGAACATTCTTCAGTTAATGTCTTTACCTACAGTAAAAGTATAAAAATAATTATCCTTGGTAAAGGCATTCTACTACAATGCTATTTTGCTTAATCAGAAAATAAATGAATGAATGAAAGAATGAATACACTTACATTTATTGTCTCATAAAATTGTTACTGAATTCAAGAATTACATTTGCAGAACTCATAAGCAAAACTAACAATCCTTAAACCAATAAAAAAATCAAAATTGCATAAAAAATGTAAGAATATATGTAATGGAGTACATAATAACACATTTATTATACATTTCAAAGAATAACAGGAGAAATAGTTTTTTCTTTTTCAGTTTAATGCCACTAAAGATGAATGATTACTTATTCAAAGATTGGAAAGGTATATCTGAAATGATTACTGAAGTTAAAATTTTAGCAAAATTTAAAGGATAACATTGAAAACTTGTAAAAAGTATCATTTATGTGGGTATATGAAGAAACAGAAAGAAAATCCACATGCATTTGTCATATTCATATAAAATTTTCTTTTAAATCATGTGAGCTAATTGGTACTTAAGATTTTCAACTTCAACAAGGAAAGTAAAGGAGATGCTCTTTCAGTAGTGAATAACATTTAGTGAAAGTCAAAGTACAACTGCCTTATGAATTGTGCAAATACCACCTTTTTTGTTTTTGAAACAAAATCTTTCTACTTCGGGGTCATATATTATATAACCATTTTAAATAAAACTACCTTCCCAAATGCACTGAATTAAGAATATAGGGGAAAATGTACACTTTGGAAAGATCTTCTGATAGTTATTATACTTTTTCAAAAAATTCAGAAATATTTATTCTATTGTTATAAACTGTAGTTTTAAATAAAATACTGAATAAAATATAATTATGCATTCCAGAAATATTAAAAGATTTTCAAAATTAAACTTATCTTCTCATGCAATAGTTACAAATAAAAATAGAATGTGCAGTTGAAGTATGTGTGAGATTTTGTAATCTTAAATTTTAAACATTGATACCTTTTTTTCAAGATTTTCTAACATTTCACTAAAACTCTCATTACTTTCTGAATTAACTCTCTGTCGAAATTTCAAGTCCTCTATTAAATGTCTTTTCATAGTTATGTTTCTCTCCATTCGAGATATCCTTGAAAGGAAAAAAAGATATTTTATCCAGAGAACAGAAAATACTTTATCTTATATGTTACCAATGTTATACCTGTTAATTTTAAAATGCTATCTGATGTTAATTAAACGATAACTTAGTAAAATAAATTGCATTGCATAAACTATTACTCTATTTTAAGTAAAATCTACAATGTAGTTGTGACTTGGTTATTATAGTATAACACATATACATTAAAACAAAAGAAAGATTAACTGAGAGAGATTATTAAAATTTATGAAAACCTGGACTCAATATATGTAAATGACATTTTTGCATTGCTTAGGAAAACTGAAGTGATGCTTAAAGGCAATCAAAAATTGAACAGTATTAGGAAAATATCCTATAATAGACATATAAATCTTGTAATGTGCAAAGAAACTAAAATCAGACATAATACCTTCTGATCTAATGTGATTTGATATGGAATTCACCTATTGGTTTAGCTTAAGATAATGAAATGATAAGTATAAAATGGTAGATGAAGTGATAACTACTAGTACTCTTGCTACCACTAATTACACTATAAGAGTGGTAATAACTAACATTTATTATTATTTACTGACAGGCTTATTATGTGCCAGTCACTATTATACATGCTTTACATGTATTAACCAATTTATTCCTCCTAAGAACCTTTTGAATTAATACTATTAAATTGAGGCATAAAGCTAGCAGGTGGAGAAGCCAAGATTCAAATATTGTTTCTCAGAGCCCTCACTATTAAATTATAAGCAAGACCACCTTTTAATCTATAAATAAACTTCAAGATATTTTTTATCAAAAATATTAATAAATCTTTGTGTGTAATAGTTTTTAGCTGTTAATATCACTTTGGAAAGATCCTCACCTACAATGTGGTTGGTATACAGGTATGTGTATAAAATACATATATCTTAAATTTACCTATGATGAATGAAATTGTACACATATCATCACCTATAAACACTACAGTAGCTATAAATGATATACAAAGAAAAGAATTTTAGTTCAGTGGGAGCATTTAAAACGCTTTTATTTAAAAAAAATGATAAGAGGTACCCTCCAGTTATTTTAAATATAAGCAACTTTCCTTTTTCCACATTAGCTTTATAAACTTAGGCATTAAACCAACTAAGTATCCATCTATATTTTTTGTCAAGTATTTGACACATTTAAAGTATTTTTATCTATAGTCTCAGTCATTAATTTACATTTACTCAAAATTATATATGTTTAATAAGGGAAATCCAACTTTATTCCTACCCTAAAAATAGTAACCAATTTGCCATGAATCCTGCTATATGTAGCATTCCTTAAATTTCCATCTTATATAGGTTTAAGCATGAACTAAGAAAGTAAAATTCCATTATTAATGATATGTTGGTATTGTTTTTAGGGATGCAATGTTTAACAGATTTGATTACCACTAGGTGGCACCAAATACAATGAATAGAAATATGAAAAAGCATACTTTTCATGCATTTCCTTTATGTGTTCTTCTTTTGCTAGGAGCTCAGATTTCAGAGATTTCACATTTGATGACTGCTTAGTGAGTTCATTAGTTGCATTCTAGATTAAAAATAGACGTGAATTTCAATATGCCTTTCACTCTTGATCTGAAGCAAAATAAACACCATTCTCAAGAGTAATAAATTTATAATAATTATGGTGATAATAATTAAAATGAACATTTAAAAATTTAAAGTGCTTTTATGTTTTCTAACAGACACAATAATATAGTAACACTAAAATGTTTATATAGTATGCCAGAGCATAGAGAAACACAATCATATAACAAATGCAGAGTACATGTTGCAAATACATTTATAGGAAATATGAATGATCCTAGTAAAACATAAATGTATGAGTAAGAACTTTGATGGCTTAACAATATCATTTAAAATGAAAGCTGAATTTGCTAGCAACCTGCAACAGAATAAATGTGGTCACAAATAATTTGCTGCTCTTCCCATCAAGTGGTGGAGTTCATTTCTCAAACTTTGAATCTAGTCTGGCCTATTATTAGTTTTGACTAAAAAAATTTGTCAGAAATGACATGGCAAATTTATAAGTCTTAAATAAAGTCTTGTGGCTTTCACCCTCTTGGAATGCTTCTGTGGGATCCCCTTGCAAGGAAGACAGTTGAAAGGCCATGTGAAAAAGTATAAAGATACCCCAGTTGACCACCAGCAGACCAAGTGACAAATCTGAGTGAACTATCTTGGACCTTTCAGTCAGGTAAATAAATCTTTGGAATAGTTCTTCCACTAATTTTTTAAACTACAATGAACTGTTTCATTTAGAAGTATTCCTAGGTTTAGATGTTTGATTAATGGCAATTTTTTTAATTTGAAAGGATGACATCATCAATCACACAAGGAAAGTGAGTTAAATTCATCACACCAACTTTATTGCATCCCCATACCACATACGAATTTAAAATTTGAAATAATTTAATTTTCACATAAATGTAATCTTAATTTTTCTTAAAAATCCAAAGAGCTACCTCAACATGTACCTACTTTGAATGTTATACATTTTGATCAAATGTGTTTAATATAACCTAAATTTTCACTACATTTTGCATGTTTACAGAGATATACAATATCCTATTTCTAGGATTGCCATAATAAGGTATGCTATATTAGTGAATTTAACAAATAATTGAAACTTTTACTTTAACATTAATCTTGATTTCTTTCAGAAATGATTGGTCATTCAGTTAGAAATATAAAATCTGTGACTATGCTAAAAATGTTATAAACATTATCACTATATTAATTATATAAGATATTACAAAAATATATTATCTCTATCCTATAATATAGTGATGACTTTAGGAACTAGAGTAATAAAAATACTCCTAATCTAAATGGTCCCCAACTCCTATGTTTTTCTAATTTTGTTTTTACCTTAACTTTTCATATTTCTTCTTTTCTCTCAATCTGATGCTTCTACCTTTTCACCTGTCAATATTCCTGCCCAAAACAATCATCCTGCTCCTTCATATGCATATTTCTAATTTGATGCTTTTAAAATATTTTCTGCTGACAAGTAAAATAATAAACTTAGACATTTATTTAAAATAAAAAAGACAATGGACAGTAAAACAAAAGTCTGATAGCATCTTCAGTGGAATAAATTAAGTGAATTTTAAGATAACTATTTTATTGTTTTCTGTTTTTAGATTTAAGGTTGTATTTTATGTGGCTGAATATGCTATACTCCTGAGAGTTCTAGATAGTAGAGGGATTACTGAATTAGGATAAATAAAACAATGCTAGCTTGATATATACTTTTGCCAAAATCTTTAAGTCTGACAGGTATTTCATTTGATCCTCAAAAGTTCTTATGAGTAGAAAAGTATTCCTGCTTTAGAACTTTGGAGTAGTTAAGTAATTTCTTTGATCAGACTCCACAAGAAGTTAGTGACCAAAAAATTGAGGTCTTTTTTCCGTATTAGACAATCTTTCTCTGTAGCATGACTTAAAATCTGGTGCAAAACACGTTTCAAAAATGTCACAATCATATAGACACATCCTAGTTAAAGGTTTCTTATACTAAGCTTACTGAATATTTCTAGAAGTTTTCATAGTGTAATGGTTAAAACATGGAGCCAGCTGGTTTGAGTTCTAATCTCAGTTCTACCATTTAGTAGCTGCGTAACTTGGACAATTAACTTATTTTTTCTTTTTGTCTCAGTTTTTTGAACTGTAAAATAGAGATATTATCAGAACCTATCTTATAGGGTTAAGTGAAAATTATATGGTTAGTATTTGTACAATACTTAGAATCAGCCTATTTATAGATTGCATATACAGTAACAATAGTTTAAAAACTAATGTCCTTCATTATTTTTAATTTACACCTAAACTGGAAGACAATATGATACTTAACAAAAAGAATGCTCTTTAGCAATCAGAAAGTTAAAAAGTCACAAATATAAATTTAAGTATTAAAGGTACATGGCGCAGAGCGTGAGGCGCAGGCGTGCTGGGGGGTCCGGGGAGGCGAGAGGGTAGTGGCAAGGCCTGTCGGGTGAAGGCACCCTCCACAGCACCTTCCGGACATGCCTGCCCTTGTAACCTAAGATTTTCAATGGGAGCCTTCCTTTGTAAAGGGAAAGATGAAAAGTGCTACGTAAGGAACATGATGTGACTGGATGAGACCTGTCATTATGATCGCTAGGAAACACTAGAGTTATCAGGGAAGAATATATTAAATGGCTTACGGGCTAGGGTGAAGCATTTTTCTATGGCTTGACTGTCAAACTCCTAGAACCGGTTTCTGTTTCTTCAACATGGTGTTCTTTTAGAGTGACCAATCACAAACGCAATTTACAAATTGATGCAGGGCATATTCTTAAGTTCTTGAAAAAGAAGAAACCTGAAGATGCCTTTTGTGTTGTGGGAATAGCAATGATTGATCTTAACCCAAGAGACTCCTGGAATTTTGTTTTTGGACAGGCTTCTTTGACAGATGGTGTGGGGATATTCAGCTTCGCTAAATATGACAGTGATTTCTACGGCTCACACTATGAAGGAACAGTAAAGAAGCTCCAGAAAAAATCTTCCAATGACTATTCCATTTATGAGGGGAGTGGTTACTGGGGACTGAACTCAGGGGCACTCAAGCACTGAGCCGCATCCCCAGTCCTATTTTGGATTTTATTTAGAGACAGGGTCTCACTGAGTTGCTTATTAGCACCTCACTTTCGCTGAGGCTGGCTTTCAACTCCCGATCCTCTTGCCTCACCCTCCCAAGGCACTGGAATTACTGCCCTGCACCACTGCACCTGGCAATTATTCCATTTTTGATAACTACTTTATTCCTGAAATCACTACTTTTTTGCTGCTGCCATTCTGTGAGACTTGAATCCAGGAGACTGGACACACATTTGGACTGCAACACTGCCAGTGGCTCACATCCCTAATGCAAGGCTCCAACCACTTGGACGAAGCTGACCGACAATGTTCTCTGAACCTTTGCCCTATCTGTCCACGCAAATTGCAGTGTGCCACTGGCTTCGATATTTCAGAAAAATATGAAGCACTGGTAAGGTGGATTGATAATGTGTTCTTGGTCTGCTGACACACCAAGAACAACTCTGAAACATAGTCGTGAAAATAACATGTCTTTACCAAAACCTGTGGAAACCTTTAAAGAATGGAAAGAGTGGATAATAAAATGCCTTGCTGTTCTCCAAAATTAAGTACCTTCAGATAGGGTAATTAAAATAAGTAATTCCACATTATGTTCTCAAAAAAATTAAGTATTATTTAACCCAGATTGTATAAAAAATTACAAATAAAGTAAATTTGAACAATTGATTATATACCACTCACTAAAAGGAATTTATATATCTCTAACATCTTATTACCTATCTATATAAAGCTGGGTCTTTTGGGAAATGTGTCTAATATGAACAAAAATGAAGATACAGAAAATGCTCCTGAGCACTCTAATGGTATTAAATGAATCAGGGGCATTTGAAAAGTACACACAAGAAATCACAGCCAGATGTGGTGCAACATGCTTTCAACTGCAGCAAATCTAGAAGGCCAAGGTAGGAGAAGCAAGTTCAAGGCCAATTTAGAAAAATCCTGTCTCCAAATTAAAAACATGAAAAAGGGCTGGGGATATAGCTCAATTGTAGAGCACTACTAGGTACAATCCGCCATACCACACACACAAAAATGTATCACTACCTGTTAACTGGACAAAATAAAAAAGATACTCATGGACCTTTAAGAGATTTAAATCTAACTAACTTTCTCAACTAAATATTAAAGAATATATAGAAGTTAGAAAATAAGTTACTTCTTAGATAATCACTGTGTTAGCAGTTTGATATCTGTTTTGGGCTAGATCGTGTTCCCCTAAAATGTATATGCTGAAGTCCTCACCTAACCCTGGTACCTCAAAATGGGATTATATGTAGAGATAGGACCTTTAACTATATAAGGTAAAATGAGATTTCAGGGTTGGTCCTAATACAATATTACTGGTGTCTTTGTAAGAAGAGGTTGTTAGGACATGGAAATGCACAAAGGAAAGATCACATGAAGACAAAGGAAGATAGCCATCTATCTACATGTCATCTGAGGAGAGAGGCCTCAGAAGAGAAAATACAAAAACAACTGTCAAAAGTTTGACCTTGGACTTCCAGTTTCAGAACTGTGAGAAAATAAATATTTCTTAAGCTACCCAATCTGTGTGATATTTTGTTATGGCAGCACTAACAAACAAATACAATATTGAAACAGAAATTTTTAGTAGCAGAGAGTATTATGTACTAAATTTCTTTTAGGAAATTTCCACATAAAAACATGAAACAAAATAAAAGTAAATATTTATCCTTTTTGTCTCTATATGCCCTGACCAGTGTTCCATGACTTCAGGCTAGATACAGACTATTAAACAAAATTGCTTTAGGCATTCTTATGTTTTACTTTCCTGACTCATATATTCCTTCAAAATAAAATAAATATTTATATGTGCATAAAAACTTATACTATGGAATACTATATTGTAAATAACTTACACATTCAAATAGGTCTATTTTCACTCAAAATTATGTGAGACCATTTGCTTCTTTTATTTTTAATTGCTGTCAGACCATCCATAGCAAGTAAAATCAAATAAATCAACTTAAAGCTATTAACAATTTTTTTAAAAAAACTTAGAAGTCAGATAGTACTGGATCTAACATTCAATTTAATCTTGGTGAAAATGACATATCAGGATCATGAAAACTTAAAAAGAATCACAGAACTGTGCATTAAATTCTAAGTAATTCATAAAACCAAAGAATATCTCAATGATTTTACCTTCTAGTATACTAAACCTAAACACTAAAATGTTTGATTATATATTTTATTGCACGTTTTCATAGAAAAAAACCCATCTTTTAAAAGATACATGCCCCCAAACTTTCACAATTTTTTTTTCATATTTCTAATTTTATATAAGGCATTTAAACATAAAATGTTGTTGAGGCAAGTTCTACATTAGTAAACACTGTCTGAGGATGGCATTAAAAAGTATCCCAATCAATGTCAGTTTTATAAATGATTATTTCTAGGAAAGCAAAATATTTTCAAGCAATGATATATTCACTTATTTCTCCTATTTTATTTTATTCATAATCCAGTACTAAAACATCATTTTTTTGGTTGAAAACACCTATGAGTCTGTTCTACAATTCAATAAATTAATACCATCTTAACGATAATTCTATTTTTAATGTACACTGTGCATTTAAAGTAAGATATTTCCTTCTAATGACTCTCATTATAAATATGGCCCTATATATACTGCTTTAGCTTCTAGCTAGCAATTCCCACTGAAGAACAGAATTAAATATGTGAAAAGCAAATGAGCTTGTTTTAAGCAGCATGAAAATAAACTCTCCAATTAAAACTCATCAATCTTGTTTCTTACAAGGTAATTCTATTTAAACTAAGGTCTGCCTCACTTTTAAGTCGTTGACAGTTTCTCCTAGACTTAAATATAATTCTTTATAAACAAAAGGAACATAGCTTTTTATTCTTAAAGGTTTAATTTGCTGAAATCTACTACACCCATCCATCTTTGATTTCTGCTTCTTCTCCCTTCTTCCACTTCTCTTCTCCTTCTCCATCTCCAATCAAAAAGGACCAAACTAAAATAGTAACATGTGTAGAGGAGAACAATTGGCTATATGTTGATACCACATTTGAAAGGATTCTGTTTAGTCAGAGGGAGGCATGGGGAGCAGAGAGAAGTTGAGTAATGGAGTAGAAGAAAACAGCCAGTTTCCATTAGCTCCTAAGATAGGATTTCAGGGTGTCAGGCATTTTTTTTCAGAGAACAGTACTATGAGTTACCAGAGAAGAATATATAAGACTAAAACTGAATGACAAAGTCAAATGTAGTATTAATTTTTGGATGCCCTAATTTACTTTTACTAGTATAAACTAGAGTTGATATGAACATGTCTTTGAGGATGTTTTCATGCTTAATAAACTTTAAAATCACCTTTAGTTTACACTGCAATTGCTTCATTTCCAGATCCATGCTCCTTGAAGGACTCAGTGATGTAATGTGTATCCGAGGAGCTGTTATCTGGGTAACTTCTTCTGCCAAACTTGTGATTTCAGATGAGGACTCCAATTTCTTTAGTAAATCTTCTTTTTCTTTCCGAAGCTCAGCCAAATCCAAATTTAGCTTCTTTAAAAAAAAAGAAATATAAATATAAAGGTAAATGTAATTAACAATATTCAGCATAAAATCCTACAAGTAGGATAATGTTGAAGAAAACAATCATAAAAAGTTATAAAAACTTTACAAAAATTCTAACCTTAATTAGCTTTTGCTTAAGGTTGTGGGTTAGTAACATTAAAACAATATGAATTAGCCGTACTCAGTATCTTTTGGTTGGCTGGTCTTTACTCAAGATATACTATTTCTTTGATTTCACAAATACATGAATGAGACAGAGAGTTACAGTTAAAACTGATTTCAGGGCCCATGTACTTAACTAGGTAGAAGCCAAGTTAGAGCAGGACAGGATAACAGATGTTAGTTGTTTATTCTATTGAATAGATCTTGCTACTCTATATGGTAGCCAAAATATTTCTCATTTAGCAACATAAACATTAAGTCCAATTAACAGATGAGTCTTGCTAGGGATTTATTTCAAGTAGTGTGCAAACAAACTCACTCAATTTTATGTACTTGGTTGATAAGCTGACAAGTCTTGTTTGTACCTTGGAGGTAGAATTGCTCTAAATTTCAAATATTTGAAATTCTGATATTTTCCTAAATGATATACTAGTAACGTTTTTGAGAAGGAATTAAAAAAAACTATCTTACTGTTAGCTCTGCTCCTTTACCAATCTATAGTCTACAGAATGTCACCAAACTAATAACATAACAACTCCAAGCTCTTTAAGAGGGTAACTGCATGATTGATTTATTATTCCAAAGAAGCTTATAATATGGTAGTCTAACATAAGGAACAATTAGACAAAATGATCCTGAAATCTCTCAGGAGAAAAAAATCTATCTTTGTTATGAATTCCAATTAGTAACAGCAAAAGATATAGCTAAAAGTGTACAGTAATTTAAACATGGGACATAAGTAATTTAAATATTAACCCTGTATTTAAACACGACTTCTAGATAATGAATGTGTATTTGTGTACACATGCATGTAGTTAAGAATGAATATTACAGATCATGGATTCAGAACAAGGGCTTGATATATTTGAGATAAGAGTCTTGGTGAAAAGACTGTTTATTTGGCTATATTTTAGCTTATGATCTGAAAGTACAGTTATATAGATTTTCAGAAAATATTTTTTCATGAATTGTTCCAAAGGTACCTAATAATTAATATCTAAAGGTGAAATTATAATTTCCTTCAATCTGAAAATCTTCCTAGTTACCATTCAAGTTTGAACCACCTTTCTCCTTATTTAATAATTTTCTATGTCCAACCAGTTGTCAGGTTCTATAAATTATACAGTTTCTTAAATTCATTTCTTTCTGTATTCTCTCAATGCAGATTCTCATTATCCCATTGAATTTACTGCCAGGGCCCTCCCTCTTCCCAACTTCATGTGATTTTTTATACAACTTCCTAACACAACATTCACCTGTTATTCCCTTATGAAGCTCTTCAGGGGTTCTTTACCCCAATGGAATAAATCTCAGATGTTTGTAGATAATAAAGCTTTCTAAGATTAACTTAGATTTGTGTTTGTCATGTTATCACCTGAAGTCAAACTTACCTGCCATTTTCCAAACCTGCCTGCCATTTCTGCATCAATGACTACACATAGCATTTCTTTCTTACTTGTTAAAGAATTTCTCATCTTTGAAGAGCAACTTAGTTTTTCTCCCACACAAAGCCTTCTTAGTTCTTTTCTTGCCTTTTTTCTTTGCTCCATAAAACTATGCATGTTCCTCATCTATGAGCCCTAGTAAATTTTAAATCCTTCAAGTCTTTTGACCCACCTATGGGATCACCACAGTATGTAAAAACAATGCCTTAGGTATAAAAAGAACCAAAAGAAAGGTTTAAATTTTTCAAGATTCCCTATTTGTAGTACAGATGGTGTATACATCAATTACAGATCTTATTTACAATCTATTTGTAACCACGTGAATTAAAACACATTTCATTAATAATATAGTATTAGTTAAGCTTTCACTTAGGCAGCATATACCAGAGTATTTCTGAATTCTGATGTTAATGCTCTGCATCTAATTTAGACTTCTTAAGATTTCAGTTTGGAAAGACATAACTCATGGCTACAATTCCAGACAACACAAGAAACTAAAATCTGATGAGTTTCTCATCTCCCTATGAACAGACCTAGGTGGCTTTTCTCATTTGCCATACTCCTATGCCATTATTTTCTGTCCATTACTTCCTTGATGGCAAAGAGTAACACTATAATATGTCTCTACTGAGGAAAGGCCAAGTCAATAAAAATATTTTTCTGAATATTAGAATATTCAGAAAAATATTTTTCTGAATCTCTCTCTCTCTCTATAGATTTCAACATCATCTTAACAATACAAAAATCATTAAATGAAACACTGAAATTACGGAGATGATAAAATTACTTGTACTTTATTAAAATATTTTGATTAAATAGTGCTTAAAATCTATAATCTTTAAAGCATTTCTAATCTTATATATGCATAGAAGTATCTGTTGAAATGAGAACTATGCAAATCATTTATTTCATCAGTTTGGAGTTCTTTGTTTATCCCTTGGAATTTAAGACAAATAATGTGGGTTCTATTACCAATTTCTTGGAATTTAAGGATTCTATTTCTGATTTCAAAAATGCTACAGAGAGAAGTATAAAATTTTTCTTTTCTTTACTCTTGTTTTGGGCTGTGAAACTACTTTTGTGGGTGACCTCGTTAGAAAGAGATTGTGCCATAAAATCTACCAATAAAGTAAGGTTACCCTTAAAAATTTTTCTTTTTATCAGTAGAATGATTCATATTTCTCTATTACTACTTTTTAATCACCAATCAAAAATTTTAAAATTTTTATGTTACTTGGTATTTAAAAAAGAAATAACAAAGCACAGGTGAAAAAGTCATAATTTCTGGATTCTCACTCTCTGGTATTGTTGCTTATCAGCTAAGTGACAAGTATGTGACGTTGTTTCCTCCTTTAAAACAGAGAGGATGTTGCCTACTTAACAAAGGAAATTTTGAAGACAGAATTTTTAAAACATCTGTGATAACACTTGGTAGATTTTAACTGTGAGGCATTATTTGTAACATTATTCTGTGGTAAATGCTACCCTATAGAGTCTGAGACATGTTTCAAAAGCTAAGGACACATTACTTTAAAAAAACCCTTTGTTTAATATATGTATATAATAATCCTATTTCTCTCATGACAGAAATTTTAGTTTGTCTTAAGGCAGAGTCACTTGTTTGACTAGAATCCGCTTAGGACCTTTAAGAGGCTACATGCTTATTGATGCCAGATGTGCTCCTCTGACTCTATAGGCTCAGCTCCGCAGTCCAAAAGACTTTTTTAATTTAAAAGTTTACTTTACTAAGTACTAAAATTTGTATTGATTTATATGTAGCCAATTATTTCTAACCAATTATAAAACAGAATTTAATACAATAAAATTTTAAAGTAGATACTACTCATTATTTATTTACATGTCAGAGCCTTGGGATGGGGTTGGAGACCATTATGTTAAATGAAATAAACCAGGCATAGAAAGACAAGTACTTCATGATCTTACTCATACATGGAATCTAAAATAGCTGATCTCATAGAAGTTGAGAGTAGAATGGTGGTTACCATAGGTCAAAGAGAGGAATGGAGAAAGGTTGATCAGTTAGTACTAAGTTGCAGTTACGAAGGCATAAGAAGTTTTGGTGTTGTATTGCATAGTAGGGTGATTTATTTATTTATTTATTTTTCTCCTTCCACATTTTTTATTTGTACATTACAGTTGTACATAAGGAGGGGATTTGTTACTTATTCATACATGCACAGAATATAACATTGTAACTTGGCGATTTTAGATAATGATAATGTATTATATATTTCAAAAAACTAGAAGAAAGAATATGGAATGTTTTCACCATAAAGAAATGATAAGTGTTGGAGGAAGCAGATGTTTTTAAGCTGATTTAAACAATATTCAATGTATATATGCATGGAAACATTTCATGGTACCTCATAAATAAGTAAAAATTTATGTTTTTATATAACAGTTAAAATTTAATTTAAATTAAAAATAGGGCTGGGGCTGTGGCTCAGTGGTAGAGCACTTGCCTCGCACTTCAATCCTCAGCACCACATAAAAATGAATAGATAAAGATGGTGTGTCCATCTACAACTAAAAAAATATTAAAAATTAAAAATAAATGATATTGAGGAATCATAAATCTCTGAAATGTAAATAACCCTCTAAACAACTGTAAGGAGAAACAAGAATACACATATTGGATACATTACTTATTTTTCACTTATTTGTCAGTAGTGAATCCTGTGGTAGACACAATTTTCAGATGACCCCCAGTGACCTGTGTCCTGGTATATCTTCCCCTTGTATGTAGGTGAAACCTGAGAATAAAACAGGCTACCACAATGATTACAATACGTTATACTAAAAGGAGATTCTGTGATTGCAATTAGGGTTCTAATCAAGTCACTTTAAGATTATCCTGGCTGGTCATAACCTCATGAGGTATGCCCTCTTGAAGATGATCAGGGGCCCTCCCTAAGAAAAAGAGTCTTCTGCTGGCTCTGAAGAAGTAAGCTGTCATGTTATGAGAGGACTATGAAGGAACCACAAGGCAAGGATCTAAGGGAGGCCTCAAGGATGTGAGAATGGTTCTTGGTTGGCAGCCAGCAAGAAAAGGAGGGCCTCAGTTCTATATCCCCAAGGAAATATTTTGTTTTTCAAGGAACATGTGAGTTTGGAAGGGAAGCCTAAGATATAGAAAGGAGGGCATATGACTGCATGATCAATGTGATCCTACAGTATCTATAATCAGAAAAATGAGAGATTACACTCTATCTATGTATGATCTATCAAAATGTATAAATGCATTCTATTGTCATGTACAACAAATTAGAACAAATTTTAAAAATTTAAAAAATAGAAAGGAGGACAGCCTGATGACACTCTGATTATATTCTGTGACACTGAGCAGAAGACCTGCTAAGGCGTCCCAGACTCCTGACTCAAGAAAATCAAGTGGTAATGAAAGTATATCTTGTTTCTAAGTTGTTTGGCTTGTGGCAAGATGTTATGTAGCACAGAAAAAAAATAGTGTAAGTCATAATTTTTTAAAAAATCAGACCCCTTTTGAGCCTATCTCTTGTTCCCTTACTCCTACCCTGCCCCACCTCAAGCAAGTATCTCAAACCCTATGGTGTATAGTTTATATACGCCTCACGATGGAGTAATTTTGTTTCCTCACTCATAATTTTGTATATATTTTGCATTTTATTTATTTATTTTTATATCTTTATTTTATATATTTATTTTTATGTGGTACTAAGGATAGCACCCAGTGCCTCCTCACATGTGCCAGGCAAGCGCTCTACCACTGAGCCACAGCCCGAGCCCTTAATTTTATTTCTGAATGGTTTTGAATATTCCATTTTCTATGCTTAGAAATATAAATTGGCTCCATCAGATCTGCATCTGTAGTTCATTTGCCAAACAAAAAGTCTCTGGTTCAGAATCTTTCCTTTGCTACTCTTAGCAATAGGAATCCCACGAACAGGTTGAAGATGCTCCCCTGGCCTACTCTTCCTTATTCTGTTAGGTGAACTGCATTCACAAATTGATTTGATTTTGGCCTCCAACTTGACATTTTCTGTAGGATGTGGATGGGAAGTATTTAGATTCAGAATCTGACTCAACATCATTCATTCTTTTTACATATCAGGTGGAAGGCACTATACTAGTTCTATATTTTCAATGATATATGAAAAAGGTATAACCCTTGCCTTGAGGTAAACCAGAGCCTATAAACCAGAAATATTTAATAAACTATAGTGTTATCAAGAAACAGAATAGGAAGCTAAGGGAAATGCTGCTCTCCTCAGTTCCTGCCTGATAATACCTCTAGAGCCAGTTTCTTTTCCAAGTACCCTCCCTGATATGCTGTGTCATATGTGTCCTAGAAATTAGAGGCAGAATCAACTGCCCTGGCCTATACCTTAACCACTCTACTCTTCAGTTTTTATGTGAGAGAAGGTACCCACTGGAATGTGGGTGAGTAAACTGAGGACAGATCTGAGGAGATGGAACATATCTTCATCACCAGAGACCTTTAGTAAACAGGTTGATGTTTAAGAATGAATTATCAAAAAAAATGAAATGGGCCCCCAAAAGATTCTACAGGTCCAAAATAAGAAATGAAGGGTTTAGGAAGAAATCTGAAAAATAATTTCCCCAATGACTTCCAAAACAATATAAATATATATATATATATACACATACATACACATATATATATACATACACACACACACATATATATATATATATTTATATTTTTGGATCTTGATGTCTCCAAAGAATAATATTCAACACCTGCTTATTTAATGGACGCAATACTAGGTGTAGCACATCAGGAAAATGCTTTTGAGTATTCAAATACTTTAGAAGCAGTGCCCCAAGGGAAAGGAATAGTATACAGATCTTCACTTCTAATAAGAGACTAATTCTAACCTACATTTTTTTCTAGACAATAGTCACCTGATGGTATTCAAAGATATGGTTTGTTTTTTCCATGTTTTTTACTACTATAATAAAAGCTTAAAGTAATGAAACATTTTAAAAATTAGGAAAATGTTTTTAGTTGGGATAGTAGGATCTGAAAAATAGACACACAGATGTTATAGAGAATCCAGCCAAACGTGACATTGAATGCCGTGGTCAGAGCAGCAGGGGTTTGGGGAAGCCCTTGGAAGAAATAGTTAGTGGCAAAAGAACTCTTCCAGCTAATACTGGAACAAAGGTTAGATAGCAAATGTTGTAAAAAGTCAATCAGCAACAGAATAGTGAGGTATAGTTCCTATCTGTAACTACAGAGTAATCTCCATTCCCCCCCACCTTTTGAAAGAAATAGGAATTGACAGTTAAAGTAGGGAAAAACAACTACTGAATGGGAGTGGTCTGTTTTGAATTACTTCACCAAAATCTCTAATCTTAAATTCTGCTTGGGACTAACACAGGCCATTATTCAATACTGAAGACAGAAATAAGTTCATTTCAAATGTCAAATTGTTCAAAACAGGTTACTAATACACAACCTGATTATTCTGGTTCATACTTAAGCAGAGTCAGCAATTTAAAATCTTATTTTTAAAAATAATTTAATGTAAATTTTGTTATCAGAATCAAAGCAGAGAATGGAGATAAAATTCTAGTTTAGAGCATCTGTGTGAATTTTACAGGCAAGAACCCTCTAGAAATCCCCTAGAAAGAGAAATGTTAATATTTCTTCCCTTTGTGAACAGACTCAAAATTCTTTTATTTGGAATACTTTGATTTTATAGGGAATAAAATGAAAAGAAACAAAATTCTGTATGTTGTTGTCCATGTATAAGACTAAAAGCTTAGTCAATTAATTAAATAATAATTTTGGAGTAATCAAGACACTAATACACAAAATTTCTATGTACGTACTCAGGAAGATAAATAGTTCAGAGTTATAACTCTCAAGTTTAGTATAAAAGTTTTAAATTTAAAACATGAATTTTGCTTTGTTATTGTATTTGAGACCATCATGAGAAAAATTTAAAAACCGAAAGCCAACAACAAAAGGATCTAGACAGATATGTAATTATCTATGTAACAAAATATCTTATGAAAACTCCACTCAGTTACTGCATCACTCACTTATAAACTGTTTTCTGACAAATGCAGTTATTAAAAGCCTACAGTATGTTTCACAAAATGTCAGGCAAATGAAGGTAATATAGAGGACTTTTTACCAATGCTTTTGCTAGTAGTTAGACTTCAGTAGCCTTTAGAGACCATTAAGTACCCTTTGGCTAATTGGCCAATGGTAGATTAATCCCCTTTTTATTCCAGCAGCACTATTTTAACACCCTTATACTCTGTCAGTGTAGTGTCTGAATGACAAAATAATACTGTGCATGAATAATAAGCAGAAAAGTTAAATTAACATTTCATGTTTCACATGCCATACCTATGTGTCAAAGAACTTTCTTTTTAAGTCACTGACATTCAACTTTTTAAAATAATCTCATGTTGACATCTTATTGAGGTGAATTTTCCTAATTACTGCTAATTGCCTATCAAGAAAAAAACTCTTTTCATGAAGTGCAGTTGTCTAGCACAGATGAACCAAGCTCCAGTGTGCACATTAAAGACAAAGCATGACACTTAAGGTGCTACTTTGCTATAAGGTCATACTAAATATGGTTTGCAATTAACAAAGCAGTTTTTTATGGTACTGAAAATGCCAATCTGCCTTGATGTGTTCAAATTAGATTCTATCAGACAAATATGGATAAGTGATATGGTACTCTCAATAACATTTACAAGGAGTAAATTTAATTCAGTGCCCTTGCATTTTGTAATGTAAGTTCTTATTAATGTCCAATTAATCATTATTTTATTATCTTCATATATGATTTCTCAAATTGAAAAAAATACTATTATTTCAAATGTCAAATCATTCAAAACAGGTTACTAATACTTTTAATTCTCAAAACAGATCAAAATGCTAAAAACATTTAACATGGATCCTTCAATTTGCATTAATACTTTTGACCTTATTGGGATTTATAGATGAAAATTTCAAAATAATCTAAATAACTAAGTACATTTCAAAATAATCTAAATAACTAAACCAATGCATTTTAACTGATTCAAAGTTAAACCACATTACTTCAACTTGTTCCTACAACTATGTGAAAAATAACAAATGCATTCTATGTGAAATTTGAAAATTAACTAACATAGTTGACTTCCAAGTATTTGTGGAGAAAAACCAACATTTGTCTGTTTATAGCAAAGATAGCTTAACTGTTAGTTTGTAATTTCAAATCCTCAGTTCAAGTTATCTCCTTACACACCAGATACTAAATACAGATATAGATACCTGAAACAAAATGTATATACAGAAAAATTCATCATTATCTCTATGAAAATAACTTATCAGTTCCATATGTTAATATTATAAGTTCAGTCACAGCTCTCCTAAACACTTGACCTACACGTGACTTGCTTACTACTGACCATGAGGTTGCAATGCATTTCCATTCTGATTCTTTTCCCCAGTGGGAATAAAACCAGAATGATAGTGCTATTTGATGTTCCAAAGGAAAAACTAAGAAACTAAAACCCATTTTGTCACTTTCCTTTTATTTTTACTGCTTAAACTCAGCTAATTCAACATAGAAATACCTATTCCTCATATATACTATACACACACAATCTTTAATCTGTTTTTCCTCCAGTCCTTCTGTCAATACTTTCTTCAGGTATTAATATTGTTTGGAGACAAGAGGAAACTAATCCTCTCCAAACTATACAAAGAAAAAAATTTAAAAATTAGTAAACATGCCAAATCAACAAAAATCATAGTTGCTGTTTTACAGTGATGTTAACACCATAATCTCTTCCTAAATAAAGAACCATAAATTTTCAAGTGAAGCTACAGTGACTGAATTGTCAGGAACAGAGACTATCAAACTCTAAAATATAACCTGCAGAAGTCTCACGAAGGCTCCTTCATTATCCTTTAATTAAATTCAAATCTAGAAAACCACCTTCAGTACCCTGGATTGCTTTTCTGTCCTAGTGGAGTGGTATTACAGTAGTATTACCTCTTACTGTAATATATTTTTATTGATCAAAAGAGTCTCTTTGTGGTCGAGAAATACTCCTTTGTATATATATGCCACATTTTCTTTATCCATTTGCTGAGGGGCACCTAGGTTGATTCTATAGTTTAGCTACTGTGAATTGAACTGCTGTCAACATTGATGTAGCTGCATCTCTGTTGTATCTGATTGTGTTCTTTGGGTATAAACCAAGGAGTGGGGGAACTGGATCAAATGGTGGTTCCATTCCAAGTTTTCTGAGGAATCTCCATACTGCTTTCCAGAGTGGTTGTGCCAATTTGCAGTCCCACCAGCAATGTAGAAGTATATCTTTTCCCCCGACATCCTCGCCAACATTTATTGTAGACTGTATTCTTGGTGTCATTTTGATTTCCTCTGTGAAGTGTCTGTTCAGTTCCTTAGCCCATTTATTGATTAGGTTATTTGGTTTTTTTTTGGTGTTAAGGTTTTTGAGTTCTTTATATATCCTGGAGATTAATGCTCTGAGGTGAAGGTGTCAAAGATTTTCTCCCATTCTGTGGGCTCTCCCTTCACGTTACTGATTGTTTCCTTTGCTGTGAAGAAGCTTTTTAGTTCAACTACGTTCCATTTATTGATTCATGATTTTAATTCTTGCTCTCTAGCAGTCTTGTTAAGGAAGTCAGTTTTTAAGCTGATATAATGTAAATTTGGGCCTATTCTGTTTCTATTAGGTGCAGGTCTCACAGCTCATCCAGTGTAGGTGAGAGAAAGGGTTCCTATAGAAGGGACAGGCTGGCTGAGAAAAAAACAGCTAAGAAATTTATTTAGCATAAAGAATCATAGAAGACAGAATTAACTTTTGAAGCAGGGGCATGACTGATTGAGTCGTCCAGAGGGACTGACTCTAGCAAAAAAATGGAATTGGGCTGGGGATATAACTCAGTTGGAAGAGTGCTTGCCTCACATGCACAGGCCCTGGTTTAAATCCCCAGCAACACCAAAAAAAAAAAGAAAGAAAAAAGAAAAAAAAAAGGAGTCCTTGCATGGTTTATTTATAGCAGTACAGATCAAAGGGGGAACAGGAGCAGCTACTTCTGTGAAAAACAGGATGGGGTGGAATTAAGCAAGTCATTTGGCTCTAGTGGGTCATTCCCACATGTAGGGCCTGCCTTCAAACTTCAGCGATAAACCAAGTGCAGAGAAATCATACTCGAGGCAATCTGGAACAATTTTCCATAACTATCGGTTCCTGAAGCCAGATTTCCCTACCTAATAGTTCAACTAAACTTGTTTGCTTGTGTGTTTGTTTTGTAGGCCATGGATGATGCCGCAAACAGGGTCTCTGTTTTAATTCCTAGCTCCTTGAGTTTTGTACACTCAACAAGGGGGGTTTAATTTCATTTGCTACAGTTTTCCCAGCACCATTTGTTGAAGAGACTATCTTTTTCCAATGTATGTTTTTGGCACCTTTGTCTAGTGTGAGATTACTGTATTCATGTGGGTTTATCTCTTCTATTTTGTACCATTGGTCTAATGTGTCTGTTTTGATGAGAATATGAAATTACGGCATTTGCATGTAAATGGATAAAACTGCAGAATATCATGCTAAGGGAAATAAGCCAACCCCAAAAAAAACCAAAGGTCAAATGTTTTCTCTGATATGTGGATGGATGCTAATTTCACAATGGGGGGTGGTGCTCGGGAATAATAAAAGTACTTTGGATTAGAAAAAGGAGAATGAAGGGAAAGGCGGGAATGGGAGTAGGAAAGATAGCAGAATCAATTTGACATTATTATTCTATGTGCAATGTAATTCTATATCATGTATAAGAATGAGAAGTTATACTCTGTATATGTATGTCAAAATACATTCTACTATCATATATAACTAAGCAGAACAAATAAAAAAATAGAAGTTTTAAGGAAGAATCAAATGAAAACTTAGGCTAAAAAATAACCAAAATAATTAAAATATCACTCAATGGGCATAATAGCAGAAGGAACTGACAGAGGAAAGAATAAATAAGTGTAAAAAGAGAGGAAAAAAAAAGTCCTTCGTGGACTAGCTTGAGGAAACGAATGCTTTTGGATAGTCTTGTTACTAAACATTAGTAAGAATCTAGACTTAAAAATGGCTTGCAATATTCAATTCCCATACAGATTTCAAAAGGCAAGTGTTCCTTAAAATACTTTTAACATCTAAAAATTCATAATAGAGCACAATATACTCCTGAAATTCATATTTTATAAGATAAAGTTCTTTCAACAAGCCTCTAAAAAGCATTTATGAACACTGGGGTTATTTAAATTACAGTTGAATCAGTTCACAGAAATAGAGCATTATCACACTAAGTCAAATACTACCAACTTTTTGGGTTACAAATTCAAAGACTAAAGATAATCCTTTCTAGCTCTAACTTTGTATGTTTGAATTAGTGAAATGCTATACATTCCTTAAATACATCTTAAATGTGAATAGCGTCATAATACTTAAAAATTGAAGTATTTTATAACAGGGTCAATAGTTAACTGTGTTTTTCCTTGTAGTACCACATCTAAGCCTCCAAATAAATTATTTGGATGAAAGCTAGTCAGAGAATTTTTAAAACCCTACAACTCATTACAAATTTAACAGCAGCAACACTGAGTATTCATGTGCTGTTGATCATTTATAAATATATCCTACTAAAATTCTCAAGAGAAACAACTTAGTAATATTTTTCTGTATTTTGCATATAAGTTTCAAAAGTCAAGAAAGTTTAAAATTAAAAAGGGAAGTTTTTAAAATTTTTTTTAATTTAAAGTTTTTTTGTTTTTTGTTTTTTCAGTGCTGGGTATCAAATTCAGGGCCTCTTGCTAGGCAAGTACTCTACCATTGAGCTACAGCCCCAGCTGATGACATATTTTAAAATAAATTTTTATAATTCCTGAACTTGGTAAGATACTGATAAAATTCTAAATGAGATTTTTTTCCCCACTAAAACCTAATATATGTGAAAATAACCAAAGAAATACCTTTCATAGCCTATAACAGAAATTTCTTTTACAGGAGGAAAACAAGAAGAATTTATATAACCTGGATTTATACAATATTATTCAAGATATTTCTGAGATTTCATTGAAAAGGGATTTTTTTAACACAAAAAAAATTCCATATAGGAACTTCTTCCATCATCCTTCACTTAATTTTGTTTTGATTATTATTTCATTTATCACATTCTTTCAAAGAGTAATAACGACTGATCTAACAGACCAGTCACTCAATAAATAAATTCAGATAAATATCTGGTTCTCAGTCAGTTATCTTACATAAAGTACCATGGTTCATACAGATCTTTAGGAAAAGGGTAGTCTGGGAGCTCTTTTTGTTTTTATTAATCAAGTTGGGTTCTCTGTCATTCTCCTAGAACAATGGTTCTCAAAGAATACATGGTACTCAGACATGGATTTTGAAAATCCATGGTGACACTTTTGAGTACCTTGATGATTGAAAAGTTAAGTGGGTGAAATCTAGGAATACAAAATATACTGTAATATGTAGATTAGTCCTGCCCAATAGAAATGTCCCCAGTATTCTGCATGACTCAATTCTCCTGTCAATTTTTCATGTAGGTAAAAATATGCATACAATGAAATTAACCTAAATACTAACTCAGAATTACATATAGACAGCACATTTCTTTCCTCTTGTAGTCCTAGAAAGTTAATTATCTTCTAAATCAGAGAAAGACAGAAAGATCAGAATGAAAAATCCTTCTCTGGGGTCTAAGCTATAAGGATGTAGGCTTAGTACCTGGCTGGCATACATGGAAAGTCTGCACTGAAAAGGAGGGTCTGGGATGAAGAAATGTGAAGTAAAGAGAAACATCAATGATATTAGTGTCTGGTGCCAGTTCCTAAGTCAATTTTCTTCTGTTCATCTTTTGATTTTGTGAGCTTATTTTTCTTTCTAATATTTGTCTGGGTACAGTTTTTATCACTTGCTATCAAGATTCCTGCTAATACAACTTCATAAATAAAGTCCAACAACCTTTTCTCAACTATTTTCAAATCCTGTGTCATCTAACACTGTTGTCCAAATCTTTCTCTTTTTAAAATTTTTCTTTCTTTTCTGTATAACAGCATGCGTCTACTTTTCCTTCAATTTCTCCATACACTTTTTTGTTTTCCTTCTCTGACTCTTCTGCTCATATAGCAGATACTCTCCCAATGTTCTTATCTTGCTGCAAAAATGTGTTCCATCTCCAGCATTCTTTCTGTGGGATACTTAGGTTTCCTTCTTTTTAAAAAAATATTTCAAATATAACATAGGTATGTAATGATGAAAAATAAAATGAATTCTCATGCATTAACTACTCAATTGACGCATTATGAGTACAAATGAAAGCTATGAACCACTCTACGGACTTAACAGAAATAATCACTATCCTGAATAACTTTGGTGTTTATTAATCCCTCATGTCTTCATACTTAGCATGTATGTATATATGTATATATGTGTGTGTTTATATATATTTGCATGTATAAATATGTATGTATATTTCAAAAACTTACGATTTTAAAACATTCCCATTTCATACTTTAACATCCTTGAAATTGGGACAGATGCCACATAATTTATTGCTTTTACATAAATAATATTTCTTCTTTTAAGTTGTATATTCAGTTGGTCATCTGTGCTCTCTTTTTAGCATGGCAATCATTTTCCATCCCTTGACTTTTAGCCAGCGTGTCCTTAAATCTAGAGTTAGTCTGTTATAGCGAGCATAAAACTGAATCTAATTTTAATACATTCAGCTGCTCTAGGCTTCTTCATTAAAGAATTTAATCCATTTCCATTTAAAGTAATTATTGACAGTGAAAGACTTTACTATTACCATTTTGTTAATTGTTTTGTCTTGTTCTTTTGTCCCTCTTTTCCTTTGTTGCTGTCTTCCATCGTGTTTCATTGATTTTTTAATGACATACTTCGATTGTTTTTCATTTTCTTTTGTATATCTTTTGTAAGTATTTTCTTTGTTACTGCACTGAGGCTTACATAAAATATCTTGTGGTTACAAGAATCTATTTTAAGCAGGTAACAACTTAATTTCAATCACATACAAGAAACGCTACACTTTTATTTTTCCTTACACACATTTTTTGATGTTATAAATTTTACATTTTCTAAAATTAGTAAAACTGAAAGATGCTACATGTTTTCATATTGTGCATTCATTAACATATTTTGTTATATTTTATTTTTTCAACTTCTGTATCAATTAAAAATTATCATGTTCCACCATTACATTTTCACAGTATCCAGTTTTTCTCTCTGTATTTACTTTTACCAGCAAGTTTTATACTTTGATGGGTTCTTGTGTTATTGGTTAGCATCTTTTTGTTTCAACATGAAGGACTCAATTTAGCATTTCTTTTAAGACAGTTCTGGGGGTGAAGGACTCTTTCTCTCCTTTTGCTATCTGGGGAGCCTTTCTCTCTTTCACTTTTGAAGGGCAGTTTTGCCAGACCGAGTATTCTTGGTAAGAGTTTTTAGTTGTATACTTACATGTACAATTGAGTGATTTTTAGCATATTTATAGAGCTGTGCAATTATAACCCTGGACTTCCGGGGTTAGAACACTTTCATTACCCCTGAAAAAGTTCTCATGCCCATTTAAAGACATTTGTTTCACATCCCTGGCCTTAGCCAACCACCAAATCTATTTTCTGTTTATTTTGCCTTTTTCTCGACATTTCATATACAATGAATCATATTATTTGTGGTGTTTTGTGACTGAATCCTTTCACATGCATATTTTGAAGGTTCATTCATGTTGCAACTTGTTTTTCATTCGTTTTTATTCTTGGAATGACAACCCACTGTATGGATACACTACACTTTTCTCTCCATTCAACAGCTGATGAACCTTTAGACTGTTTCCACTGGTGGGATATTAAGAATAATGTTTCTGTGAACATTCATGTATGAACTTTTGTGTGAACTTATATTTTCAGTTCTCTTGAGCATATATCTGGAACTAGAATTGCTGAGTCATGTGTTTTATCTTTCAATGAACTGCAAACTGTTTTCCAAAATAGATAAATCATTTTACATTCTTACCAGCAGTGTTTAAGGTTCCAATTTATCTAGACTGTCTCAACATTTGTTAATATTTTGTCAATTTATTAGTCTCAATCCATCCTTTGGTTTCATTGATCATGTCCATTGCTTTCTATGAAATCAACTTCTGCTCTAAACAGCTGTATTTTCTTTGAGTGTCTTAATCAATTCAGGCTGCTATAACAAATTACCATGGACTGGTGGTTTAACCAGCAAACATTTATTTCTCATATATTTGGATGCTGGAAGTCCAATATCAAGGCACCAACAGATCCACTGTTCACTGAAGATTCTTCCTGGCTTGTGGATGGCTGTTTTATTGAATACTCACATAGCAGAGAGTAGAGAGAGATACAATGTCTTTTTTTCTTTTATAAAGGCATTAATCCCATCTAGGGCACCCCATCATCATAAATTATATGTCTCTCTAAATTTGTATCAGATGTTAACTTTAAAATTAGTTTCTAACTTTATTTATGTTAGACAATATTTTTTTATACCAGTTCTTTGAAATTGGTGGGAAGCTGTTTTGTGGCTAAATTATGTGAACATTTTTGATAAATATTTAGAGCAAGACTCTTATTGGCCTGCTCAAACAATGTATATCCCCAAGATGTTGTGTCATCTTCATTTTAAAAGTATTAAAATTGTCAATATTTGCATTATTTAGTTTGAAACCAAGTGATTTAAGTATTTAAATTTTCAGGCTCTTTGCTCTACTTTACAGCAAGGCTCCTCAAGCTAGTATTAAATAACTAACTAATTATTTCCTTTAATTTCTCTCCTTTTCTTCCTGGTATGCAGTTCCTCTCATGGACTCATTCTGATCAGCAACATTTAACATAATTGATCATTCCTTTCTTTACATGGCTTCTTAGGTACTCCATTCTCAATTTTTCTTTTACTTTTTACTATATTAGCTTTTCCTTTTCTGGTCCTTTCTCATCTTTCTAACCTCAAAATGTGGGAGGGGCCAAGGCTGACTTGTACTTCTTTTTTCTATTTATCTTCACTTCCTTTATGATCTCTGTTATGGTCTGGATGTGAGGTGTCCCCCACATCTACTGTGGGGGACAGTAGAAGGTTTGGAGGAGAAATGATTGGGTTATGAGAGTCTTAACCCAATCAGTGATTTAATCCCCTGACAGGGATTATCTGAGTGGTAACTGAAGTGATAGGGTGTGGCTGAAGGAGGTGGAATTGGGGCATGGCTTTGGGGTATATATTTGTATCTGGCAGTGGAGTCTCTCTCTTTGCTTCCTGATCATCACATAAGCAGTTTCCCTCTGCCATGTTGTTCCTGTCTCATCTGGAGCCCTGAGGAATGGAGCCTGCTGTCTGTGGATTTAGACCTCTGAAACCGTAAGCCCTGAAATAAACTTTTCCTCTTCACCAGTTGTGTTGGTCAGATCATTTAGTCACAGCAGTGAAAAAGCTGACTAAAACAATTTCATCTAGTCCCATGTTTAAAAATACCATTGATATACTCATGACTCCAAAATTTACACATCTAGCCCAGTCCTCTCCCCTAAATTTTAAACTCAAATATTCTACTACTTACAGGATATCACCACTTCAATGACGAATTACCACTTGGCTACAATAGTAAGCTGTCACTGATTTATCTCCAAGGAAGTTACATTTATTTTCCTTTTCTTTTCCAATTTCCAAGTGCATTTATAAGGATATTTGTCATATTTTACCCAACTTTATTGGTATTTTCCACTGTTAATATTTAACATGTTATATTGTTACAAATATAATATTTCAAGCATTAACTTTCTAGACATTTTTAATTAAAAGGCTGGAAAATAGCTCCCTTTGCTTTACCTTTCCATATAGTTTCCCATCAAACTTTGATTTATACTACAGTCAAATTTCTTGTGTTGTTCAAAACTCTTTCTACTTCTATTAATACTTTTTAGACCACTTCTTTATCATTTCTTTCACCCTGATATTTAAACAATCTCTTATTTAGTTGCTTGTATTCAATCTCTATTTCTTCAAACTTTAATTTCAGTCCTCACTATACATCAGAATCACCTGAGAGCTTTTAAATAAAACTACCAAGATACAGATATATTTGGACTTAAATGGTTTATGGTGGGGCCTGGGCACAGGTATCTTTAAAGCTCCCATTGAGGAAAATATGTAGCCAGGCCTTAGAACCACAGCTGCATCAGATTGTCCACTATTCTAAACAAACTTCTTTCTTACCTTGATGTCTTTTCAAGCTTTTCTTTCTTTTAATGGCATTTCTCATGCATACAACTTTAAAAATCATACCAAACACAAAGTCTTACTAAAGAATGAGAGGAATGAAAGACTGTTCTCCTTCCACTACATGTTTATGATGCATTACACACACACACCATAATTCCCCTGCACCATTATACACGTGTCCAACTTTCATATTAGTATCTCACACAGGGACAAAGGTGATATTTAATTCATTACTGAATATCCCATTAACATAGTGCTTTAAATGTGTTATGAAAATTAAATTAAAATGCACTGTAGAAAATATAAACACATCTATCCATGTTCAAAATAATATTCCAGTCACTTAACACCAAACTCTAAAATTTGATCACAGTTAAACATAATTCACTAGTGAGAAAAATGCAATTTGTCACTTTCAGGCATATTGATATTTTAATGAGGGACACCTACAAGAAATTAGATTGATGCAAAGAATGAAGGTATTACTGGGACTATATGACTATGCAATATATTATAATATGTTTCATTAAAAACAGAAAAGGACCCTAACACTAACTGATGATGTTCAGGTTATAGTTTCTTAATATTTTCTGCAGTAAGATCAGAAGTGAACCTGAAAACAGTATACAAGAATCATGATTTTCTACTACATAGTGTTCCAGGTGACAATAATAGCTCTTACAAAGTCTAATATAGGACACAGACATTCTGTTAACAAATATCACTTGGTTCATCTGGAAGATCGGACATAGGAATAAGACAGTCACGTCCAATTCCACACGGATTCTCAGCTCAGATCCTGGATTTTGCACAGTTTACCTTGCGAACATGATCCGAGTGACATTTCACAAATTCCTGGATAAATGTTGCTACACTCTGCCAGGAGAGAGACAGGCTATGTCATGCACAGATCAATAATCGCACTGTGTTTCATCAGCCTCGAAATCAAAAGTGCTTCATCTGGCAAAAGCCATGGCCCTAGAGAGTCTGACATATATAAACTGAATACCCTTCAAGGAATGTGTACTACACAAAATATTGGGGTAAGGTAAAAGAAAACTGTGGAGATTATCAATGAAGAACAATAAGAAAGCAGTTTTCTATTTTGCTATTTCTAGAGATGGGAACATAGGTCACAAAAATGTAAATGAGGCTATTTAAAATAAAATTCTATAATTCCTGACATTAAAAAGGTTATATTATAATTTAATACCTTCAATCTTTTGAATAACAGCTATGTAAAAAAATCAACCAAAACAAATATAAATTTAGGTAACAATCATATGTCTATAAACATATATTAAAAATTTTATTGAGATTTATGAGATATAACCCTTTTACAATTAAAGAGTTTGCTAAAAGACTCTTCAGATTTAGTAGTTTATACACCCAAATGTTTATAAGCTATGTTAACCTAAAAACCCAAGGCATTTGTTGAATGGGCCATGCTCTGTTACAATTAATTTCAGATTATGACCCTTGGCAAAATCTTTTATTTGGTGCTTCATTAAACTAATTTAAGATTAATTGGTTAATTTAATTGGACAAGAGATGAAATAAACTTGAAATATCAAATATCAAATCCTTAAAAAGAAACTTCTCATTAAAGACTGCTATTGCTAAAAATGTTTCAGAGAAATATTCAGAGAAATATTTCAGAAATATTCTGTTGCAAAATTTAGTTTATCTGATTCAAAGAATAGGGGAATCAGGAGTTCACCAAGGAATCAGAATATTTAATCACAAAATAAATAGTAGTGTATATTTATGATATTTAGGTATAAAGATTACATTTGAGTCCTGGGATCATTTAGATTTGCTATAGTTAGGACGTAAGGTTGAGGCAGATCAAAGGCTGCTCTGCAGCAATACTCTAGAGTGAAAATCTGGTTTTCCAGGCCAGTTTGTAAAGCATTTCTTCTTTAAGAAACATAGTTATACTTCTGGAAACACAAAACACAAGTGTAGTCAGTCATTTATTAATAAGGAGAAATAGTCTTTTTTGGAGACTAAAAGAATGCTTTTCCTTTAGAAAACATAAAGGCCTATAGTGAAAATCAGAATTCAGAACATTAAAAACCTGAAAGTCCCAGAAAAGGAATACAAGGAAGTAGGCCTTGTAGGATAATATGCTTTATTTTTTTTGAAAGTTCCAAGTTACTAACCTTCATATCAAACCCAAACTCTCCAACATTTCCATTGCACTATATAATTGATAAATGATTTTCCATCTTTTGTTGACCTCCTTCATTGGCATCAATACCTTTAATACCTTGCTGTGAATGAAGTCAGTCAAGAAGTCAATCTTCATCCCTTTATTGAAAATGTACTATACCCTCCATTATGATAGAGTCTATGAGAGTTATTAAAGAAGTTAAATAAATGATGTTTGAGGACCTTATTGACCACTAGAAGCAAGAGACCTAAGAAAAGTTCAACTTAAAACTATTAAATAAAAACTTGTATAAAAAAGGCAGCTTAGAAAAGTTGGAAGATTTTGGAGTTAAGAGTAAGAGATACATGTAGGTTATAATCTTGGAGCTACCAGTTTATTAGCTGAACTTGGGCAATTTATTTTAATTGTTAAGCCTTAATCCTGTATACCTTAATATGAGAAAAAGATCTTCCTTATAAGGTTATTATAAGGAGCCAACAGAAAAACAAAAAACAAAATGCCCAGAAAGTAGGACCAAATAGTCATTGCATAAATACAGCCTGGTGATATTTTTATGGAAGACACAGGGGTTAAGAACACAAGTTTCAGAATCAGATTACCTAATCCTGAATGCCAGTCCTGCCACTTAAGAGCTGTGTGATATTGGGCATGCTATTCTCAAGACCTCAGTTTCCACATTTGCAAAATAGGATCAGATATGTAATCTCTCTCATTGAATAAATGTTTGAGTTGATAAATAAAAAGTGTATAGAAAAATACCTGGCATTTGGTACACAAAAAACATTGACTAGTATTATTGCTATTAAAAATATGTAAGATTTGAGCTGGGCACAGTGGTGTAGGCCTGTAATCCACGAGGCTTGGGAGGCTGAGGCAGGAGAATTATGAGTTCAGAGCCAGCCTCAGCAATTTATTGAGGCCCTAAGAAACTCAGTGAGACTCTGTCTCTAAATAAAATACAAAAAAGGGTTGAGGATATGACTCAGTGGTTAAGTGCCCCTGGGTTCAAGCTCTGAAACAAAAAAAAAAAAAAAAAAAAAAAAAGGAAGAATAAGTAAGAGGTGAAAGATTGAAAGAATATGCATCAGCATAGACTGATAAGAGTTTTATGGAACAGGGGATACTCTACTATGACAATAAGATTTTATGTGCATGAAGAGAAGAGTCTAAGAATAGGTTGGCTGAACACGTCAATATACTGTCTTGAAAAGTATTTTGGCCTTGAAATGCTCATAAAAGGGAACCAACTGTAGGTTTGTTAATTTTATGTCAACATCAACATTTGAGCAAATCCTCATTTGAGCAGTAGGCAATGGGAAGAAATAAATAAGATAGAGAAACCAACTAGAAGGCATTAGGAATGGAAATCAAAGAGAAAAAAATAGAATATGAATGTAGAATTCAGAGTCAAAAAGAGGGAAGAAGCAAATTTGATTCTGAGGTACTAGTTTGGAAGAAGGCATGGTTTGGGGAAAACTTTCTTAGTTGGGTTTGAAACACAATGAATTTTTGATGATCGAAAATCAAATGAAAATGTCTCATATAGTGAAAAAGGTGGCATAGATGGAAAGGTAGTCAAGTCCAAAGGGATTTGCAGGCAAGGGAATAGGTGTCTTTAAAATTGAGGGGAAAAAAACAAAACCAATGGGTTTAAGACACAATTTTGAAGAATATATGCACATATAAAATAAAAACGAGCTATCAGTTAAAAATACAGAAAAAGTTCAAAGATATATGATAAGAGGGAATATTAAGTTCATTATTTTTACATGTCAAGTTATGGTGAGAGTACTATAGAACATACAAAGACAGGTAAAACATAGTTCCTATTTTTGAAGTATTTCAAAGATTTTTTAATGTAAAAAGTAAACAGGTATTACAAGAATAGACCACCATTTGAAAACAAAATATATTTATTTGCTCTTTCTACTCCCCTAACTTAAAGACAAAGCCACATTCAAATTTAAGGCCTTCGAAATAGCAATTGGGTGGTACTAAGAGAGGGGGTTTGGCTTCCTGATTGGTAAGGTGGAAAATGTGTATATGCAAAAATGTCACCTTTCTACTATATTCATTACCTCTCATGATCTAGGGTCCACTTCAAGTTCATATTTTACAATACTTCTGCTGACATCTAATCATATCTGAACATGTATTGTGATTGTTATTTTTAAATGCTAAAGTCTGAAGGGTATCATTTTTGGAGGGTAGATCTTTGCCTGCCCAATTGAACTACTGGAATATTAAAGAATTATAAAAACAAATTCATTAAAAGAACAAAAGATGGGCACTGGGGTTGTAGTTCAGTGATGGAGTGCTTGCCTAGCATGTGTTTAATTCCCAGCACTACATAAAATAAACAAAATAAAGGTATTGTGCCTATCTACAACTAAAAATACATAATAAAAAATCCTCTTTGGGTTGAAATTCTTAAAAACAAAAAAGAATAAAAGAAAGGAGCTGGGAGATAGGGCTGTGGTAGAATACTAATCTAGCATACATAAGACCCTGGGATCAATCCCCAGCACCACCACCAAAATAATAATAATAATAATAATAATAATAATAATAATAATAATAATAAAAAGCAGAAATCACTACAATGGATAAAAGGAAAACAAAAACGAACAAAAAGTTGACTCTTAGAAAAAAAACATTAAAACTGATGGCTCTATGAAGTCTAAGAAAAACAAAAAGGGAGAAGACCAATTACTAATATCAGAAATGAAACATTAAAAAAAATGAAACACAGATATCAGTACATATCCTGAAGCCATTAGAAAGATTATAAAGAAACACTATGACCAATAGAATTTATCTCAGAAAATGAGGCTAGATCAGCATCAGAAAATCTATTAACGTAAAGGGAAGCATAAATCACCAAGACATAACAATCATAAATATTTATGCACCAAACAATGGCGCATCCATGTACGTCAATCAGATCCTTCTCAATTCCAGGAACCAAATAGACCAAAACACAATAATACTGGGGGACTTTAACACTCCTCTCTCACCATTGGACAGATCTTCCAAGCAAATACTGAACAAAGAAACCATAGAACTCAATGACACAATCGCTAATTTAGACTTAACAGACATATATAGAATATTCCATCCATCAAAAAGCAAATACACTTTCTTCTCAGCAGCTCATGGATCCTTCTCTAAAATAGACCATATGTTATGCCACAAAGCTACTCTTAACAAATACAAAAACATAGAGATACTACCTTGTATATTATCAGATCATAATGGAATGAAATTAGAAATCAACGATAAAGTTAAAAACAGAAAGTACTCCAACACCTGGAGATTAAATAATATGTTATTGAATGATGCATGGATAACAGAAGACATTAGGGGGAAAATTAAAAAATTCTTAGAGGTCAACGAGAACAAAGATACAACATATCAGAATCTCTAGGATACTATGAAAGCAGTGCTAAGAGGAAAATTCACTGCACGGAGTGCATTTAATAAAAGAATGAAAAGTCAACAAATCAATGACCTCACATTACAGCTCAAAGCACTAGAAAAAGAGGAACAGATCATCACCAAAAGTAGTAGAAGACAGGAAATAATTAAAATCAGAGCGGAAATCAATGAAATTGAAACAAAAGAAACAATTCAAAAAATTGACGAAACCAAAAGTTGGTTCTTTGAAAAAATAAACAAAATTGATAAACCCTTAGCCACACTAACAAAGAGAAGGAGAGAGACAATCCAAATTACTAAAATTCATGATGGAAATGGAAATATTACAACAGACACAATTGAAATACAAAACATAATTAGAAGCTACTTTGAAAATCTATACTCCAACAAAATAGAAAACCTGGAAGACATCAACAGGTTCCTAGAGGCATATGAGCCACAAAAACTGAATCTGGAGGACATACACAACTTAAATAGATCAATTTCAAGCAATGAAATAGAAGAAGGCATCAAAAGCCTACCAACAAAGAAAAGTCCGGGACCAGATGGATTCACAACCAAGTTCTACAAGACCTTCAAAGAAGAGCTCATTCCAATACTCCTCAAAGTATTACATGAAATAGAGGAGGAGGGAACCCTTCCAAACTCATTCTGTGAAGGTAATATCACCCTGATACCAAAACCAGAGAAGGACACATCAATGAAAGAAAATTTCAGACCAATATCCCTAATAAACGTAGATGCAAAAATTCTTAACAAAATTTTAGCAAATCGCATACAAAAGCATATTAAAAAGATAGTGCACCATGATCAAGTGGGTTTCATCCCAGGGATGCAAGGTTGGTTCAACATCCGTAAATCAAAAATGTAATTCATCACATCAACAGATTTAAAGTCAAGAACCACATGATTATTTCAATAGATGCAGAGAAAG